>SJYA01001908.1:202728-288802 GCA_006410615.1 Neotragus moschatus | reverse complement strand
TTTGAACTGTGGTGTTGGAGAAGACTCTTGAGAGTCCCTTGGACTGCAAGGAGATCCAACCAGTCCATTCTGAAGGAGATCGGCCCTGGGATTTCTTTGGAAGGAATGATGCTAAAGCTGAAACTCCAGTACTTTGGCCACCTCATGTGAAGAGTTGACTCATTGGAAAAGACTCTGATGCTGGGAGGGATTGGGGGCAGGAGGAGAAGGGGACAACAGAGGATGAGATGGCTGGATGGCATCACTGACTCGATGGGTGTGAGTCTGAGTGAACTCTGGGAGTTGGTGATGGACAGGGAGGCCTGCTGTGCTGGAGGCCTGCTGTGCTGCGATTCATGGGGTCACAAAGAGTCAGACACGACGGAGCAACTGAACTGAACTGAACTCAGCAAGTTTTGCTAGACATAAAAATTAGAAATGGATCTTATAAACAATAAGCAGCTATGACAAAATGAAATATTAATAGAGCTACATTTACAAAAGAATCAAGAATTATCAGTTACCTAGGAATAAATCTAATAATTATTACTTCTCAAGAAATAACTAGCATTTTGACATTTTAACAAACCTAGATAGAGTATATACGACATGTTTGTGGACTGGAAGACAGTATTATAAAAACATCAATTCTTCCAAATAAATCTGTAAATTCAAAGTATCCCAATAAAATCCCAACAAGTTTTCTTCTGGGAAACTTGAAAGCTGATTTAAATCAAAATGCCAAGAGGTAAGAATATCAAGATAGAAAAACTTGTTCTATCATATATCAAGACTTTTAGCAAAGTAGTAGTAGTTAGGGACAGTCCTGATACAAAGATAGACAAATCAATGGGGAATAAACTAAACAACACAGAAAAGGACTCATGTATATATATACATGGTTTTTTAATAAAAAGTGCTGGGACGGATAATTGAGTGTCCAATGAAGCAGTTAGAAAAGTAATCTCTAAGAGAGAGAATTTTTTTAAACCATCAACTAAGAGTAATGTTAAAAAAAATCTTAAAAGTTTCTAATTAAAAACATAATCACATATAAAGGAAAAGTTATCAGAATGGCATGAGACTTCTCAACAGCAAGATGAAATCTGGAAATCTATAGAACAAGGTCTTCAAAATTCTGAGTGAAAACAGTTTGCAACTGAAAAGTATACGCCTTTTGAATTTCAATCAAGTATGGAGGGTAGAATAAAGACATTTGAGACATCTGTAGGATAAAGACACTGTATTCCTCTAAAAACTTGCTGCCCTGCTGCATCCGGGCACAAGAAACAGCTGGAGACTGCGCTCCACATGGAAGCCACGAGAGCCACAGGAAAACACAGACCCTACACGGAAGACAGAAAGTGGAAGCGCCCAGAATGATAATGAGCAATAACGAAGGCTTGAAAAGCAACCTCCACCAATTATCAACATCAACATTATCCATAATGCCAAAACCTAGAAGCAATTTCTATTTTCAACAGGAAAATACTTGGCTAATTTTTGTGTAAAACAATACAACAAAATACAAAGTAACTCTGAAAAAGCTTCATGGGAAGCATGAAAATATACACACCACACAATAATCTTAATTATGAATGTTAACAGAATGCTCCACAGGATCTTTTTTCCTACAAATTATCTGTATTACATATGGCATACTCCTGCCCATTCAATCCTCCCAACCATATACACACCATAATCATGAGTTTCAAAGAAGCACACAAACAGTAGGCTAATTAATTTTTAAATTTGGTCACGCAGATTTAAAAGCCTAATGACGGAGGAGAAAAAGAATCTCTAGATTGAGAAGAATGTACTAGACTGAAACACCACTACACTTCTTCCTATCAAATGTCAGTAACAGCATGGTACTGAAGGAGCAAGTGGCAGTTTCTTTGTTTTCAATCCTATTTCTAACTCAGAAATAAACAGTTTAATCTGCACCAAAGGATAAAAATTGAGAAACACAGCTGAAGTAGAAAATGAACAACCCAAAAAGCAGTACAAAATACAAAAGATCATAAAACTTTGTTACAAAGAGTATTCAGACAATGTACAAACTACATGATAATTGAAATTGCATAATACTGTCTAAGTAATAGTAACAACAAAGTGAAATTTTATAGACATCTCTAGACCTTCAGAGATCTCATTTATTAAACTGTACTTAGTAAATAAGACGACTCAGAAAAACTTTAAATTGTTTTTAAAAAGCTACACACTAAGAAAATACAGTAGTTTCAAAAGATTCTAGGATAATGTAAATTGGCACTGTGAAATATGTGCTCAATTTTAAACAATTTTGCTAAGAAAACAGATTCTACTAGCATATACAAAGTCATATATTTGAAAGCAAAACAAACA
Source organism: Neotragus moschatus (assembly GCA_006410615.1). NCBI lineage: Eukaryota > Metazoa > Chordata > Mammalia > Artiodactyla > Bovidae > Neotragus > Neotragus moschatus. Next base: position 286,456 of record SJYA01001908.1, on the reverse strand, counting down.
GCATGGCAAGCAAAACAGTTCAATAGTTTAAAATTAGGGAAACAAAAAAATAAAATTAGGGAAACACTTTAAAGTTGAAAAACATATTTTTGGAACAAAAATTATTTGTCTGTCAATCAAGAGAAATCCTAAGCTGACTAATGTCACTCTTCCCTGTACTATTTAAAAGCACACATGACGGCGCTCTTACCTGGAATAAGATCTGCATAGGTCAAGCTAATATATAAGATACTGATAAGTATTTTATCAGCAAGTGGATCAAGAGCACTTCCCAAAGCTGATTTCTGACTGGCCCAGTTTCGAGCAATAAATCCATCCAACTGAAAATAGAAGTTTTTTTTTTTTTAATAAATGTCATAATGGGTACAGAGTAGGTATCTTGAAGATTAAAAGGTACCAGCATAACTATACTTTCATAAAATGTAGATAAAACCTCTTCTGTTTCTTACTCCCAAACCTCCTGTTTTACTGGTATACATTTAACTTTTAAATTACCAATTGGTCAGAAAATAATTTTACTTTCCTACAGTACTTTTCTTTTTCAAGGCCTTCAGCTATTTCTCAATGTTTCCACAATGCCCCTTTGAGGGACGAACCTAGACACAAATTTAGAGATGTAAAGAACCCAAATAAAACTCAAAGAAAGCATGACTGACAGAGCATAGACTAGGCACCCCCTACTCTCAAATCCTCGGCTATTTCACTACACCCAAAATAGCTGCTTTTACTTGCAAGGGCTACTCTTTAATGGCAAAATATCCTAAATCCCACTCCTACCTACTTTTTATAACAGTATCCAACTCTCTAAGTTTTAGCTGTTATTATTTTTATTTTAACTGTTAACAATATTGTCTAGTGCCACTGTTAATTCCATGGCTGACTAGATTTGCATGACTTGTACCTGAATAAAATATTCAATCCTTTGTATTTGGCCTACTTAAAATTTGATTTTCACTACTCTTGGAAACAAACTATATTTTACAGCAGAGGTCATACTTGGTTTCCTGGGAGCCAAGGGGCCTGCAGGCTGGTTTTGTTTGAACTGCCCAGAGGTTTTCAAACTATAAATTAGTTGCCAATATTTAAATATTCAAAGTCTTACCTCAAAAAATCCACATCTCCAAGCTCACTTGAGGAATGGGAAGAAAATTGACTGAAACCAAGTACTGCCTATTTTCATTAAACAACGTAGGTATTTTCTGATTTTCCAAGTCCCTGCCTGGCTTTTATTCATTTTATTTAACTTCAAGCTTCAACAAATGTTTGAATTTTCTAGTCCTATTTCCAAGGAAAAAGATCAAATTACTTTAGACACAATTTAATATGGTACATTTTAAAGGATAAGTCCTCCATCTCTCAAGTGTTCCAATAACTTAGACAGTTGTCATACAGGATAATAGTTAAGAACTTAGTCTTCACAGCAGAATGTAAGCACTCGCTCTCCTACTCACTTAGCTGTGTAACTCTGGGCACAACATCTGGCCTAAGCCGAAACTGAGGCTTAGGCCTTTCCTTTCCTTTCCTTCCTTCCTGCAAGAGAGAGAGAATGCTACCTTCTTCAAAGGGTAGGCTGTCTCAGTACATAACATGATTAAAATCTGTTTAGCACTCAGCACTCAGTAAATCCTCAAAAACATCAGTTATCAACTATTACTACCTCAACTGAAAACAATCTGTTTTCTTAAGTATACTAGAGGTAACCCTAACAGAAAGTGCCTAGACCTGGGAGTTAAGGCCTCGGAAGATTCAGGTGCCAGTTCAGTTTCTGATCTCAGTCTCCCATTTTTTCAACGTCATCTTCCCACTCTCACTGTTCCTCTACCCACACTGGATTCCAAGGTCATCACCACCACTTTTTCTTTATAAATCTCTGTAACTCCCTATTCCACTCTCTCTCAATACTATTTAAATACATCTATCATGTACTCTAAGCCAATACCCAAACAGCTGAACACCAAAAAACACCTAAATGATGATCAGTCTCACTTTTACATGACCACAAATCTCCTGTGGGCATTCAATACTGCCTGGTAAACCCACACCTCCTTACTATGTTTACCTTCTCTTTTCAGCCTGCTCTTGCCACAAACTGATTCCATCCCTCCCAAAGCCTCTCTCTATGATCATGTCCATATTTCCTCAAAAAGTAAAAGCAGATTGTCAGCATTCCCTCATATTCCCACCTCTGAATCTCACCACCCATTAGTATCTAGGCACATTTATCTCTGTTATCCTGATCCCTGACCCCAGGTCCTCTTACCTTCCGTGAGTTTCCCCCACCTCCTGAGCATCATCAATCTCTCTTTTCCTACTCAGTCATTTAATTAATTAGTTAATTAACAACAAAAATTTCCCCAGTATATATTTCTTTATAAACTACACTTCCTTGACTTTATTCCCCTGTGAAGCAAAACTTCCTCAAGGTGACATCTATTGGCATCACTACCTAACATATGCTCACCAATTCACTCTGACTGCCCCCTCCTCTAAAGATGGTATTCATAAAGGTCACCAACCTATTCTCAACACAACGGAAGCACCTTCTTAATATCCAGGACAACTTACTGCTCAATTTTCTTTTCCTTTTCAGTGTCCTTTACCAGCTCCTTCTCCATTTCTCCACTTATTGCTCTTTTCTCTGACCCATTCTCTTCTTTTACCACAGCGTAGATGATTTCATCCAGACTTGACCATCTACATAATAACTCTTAAATCTGTCTCTAATCATGACTTCCTCCAACTTCAAACTATTGTATTCAAATACCCAATTGTTACCTCCATCTGAACAGGCATAGCAACTCTTTGCCCACAAACTCTGTCCTACTGAGTGTTAACCATCATAGAAAATGTAAACCTCCATGCATCTGCTTGTTGAAAAGAAAAAAGAAACTGCCTAGCACTCATATTTAATTCCTTTCTTTCATCCCACATATCCCATCCATTAACCTATCAATTCTATCTTCAAAACATACTCTCAACCCACTACCCTAGATTATTGTATGCCCTCTAGCCAGCTTCTCTGTTCTGCTCTTGCATTCCTATAATTCCCTTCCCATACACAACAGAAATTAGGCTTTGTCATTCCCCTGCTTAAACCCTCCATGAGTCTAACCATCTGCCCAGTGGCCATTCTAGAGGTATCAAAACCTCCACGGAGTGTAAGTATAAAACCATGCCAGTTTGTCTTCTATATTTAGAAAAGTGTAAATGAGGCCTCTTCCACTTAATGAACATTTCAATCTCATGTGGCAACTAAAGAAAACGTATAAACCAAAAAAAAAAAAAAAGCAAATTCAGTAACCAAAAAAGATCTTGTCTATTACCAAAAAAAAAAATTCCATTGTCAGTATAATGGTCTTTGACAGACCTGGAGACCATTTTAATAAGTAGAGGCCTTCACGCTTCAGAGATAAAAGTAGGGACAAACGAAGAGGTTGTGTGAATGGGGAGAAATTGTGACAAACAGGAGCTAAATTCTGGAAAAAGAGAGGAGGTAGCCACTTTGAGAGACTGTATTTGATGCACATTTGGAAATGTCATATAACAATGCAAACACCCTCCTTTGTTTATCCTGCAAAACCTTCAGCTAATTCTGTACTGCTCAACAATGGCATCCCACTCCAGTACTCTTGTCTGGAAAATCCCATGGATGGAGGAGCCTGGTAGGCTGCAGTCCATGGGGTCACTAAGAGTCAGACACAACTGAGCAACTTCCCTTTCACTTTTCACTTGCATGCATTGGAGAAGGACATGGCAACCCACTCCAGTATTCCTGCCTGGAGAATCCCAGGGATGGGGGAGCCTGGTGGGCTGCCATCTATGGGATCGCACAGAGTTGGACCCGACTGAAGCGACTTAGCAGCAGCAACAATGGTACTGGGCACGTGGAATTTTGTTTCTATGAATCTCAAAGGGAATGGCTAATGTTACAAAGGAAGATGTTATACAAACTGCATTAACAGAAAATAAGTTTCTCTTTATTCTCACTAAATACCGAGCATAACTTTTCAAACATACATCAGTTTAAAGAGGCACCAAATTACTATTGCTTGTCTGGGTGCTTACTTGGATATCAGACCAGCCTTGTACAAGAATATATAATATATATATATATACACAATATCTGTTTCTACATGCTTTTGTCCTGATTTAAAATTTTTCCTCTACCATTTCCCCACTTCCTTCAATTTTCTTTTTGCAGGACATGTAGTTTTATAAGCTATTTCAATTTTTTACGCAACAAGTGGGTGATAAATACAAATAACGTCATACATGACAATGACTGGCTGGTCCACAAAAGCCTATCTAACACATAGTGCAGCTTTCTATTATTAAAATTATTTTCCAAGCTCTAACTTGAAATAACCTGAATTAATCTTTCCCTCCCTCTAAGCTGACACAGTGGTGTCAAAGTANGATCGCACAGAGTTGGACCCGACTGAAGCGACTTAGCAGCAGCAACAATGGTACTGGGCACGTGGAATTTTGTTTCTATGAATCTCAAAGGGAATGGCTAATGTTACAAAGGAAGATGTTATACAAACTGCATTAACAGAAAATAAGTTTCTCTTTATTCTCACTAAATACCGAGCATAACTTTTCAAACATACATCAGTTTAAAGAGGCACCAAATTACTATTGCTTGTCTGGGTGCTTACTTGGATATCAGACCAGCCTTGTACAAGAATATATAATATATATATATATACACAATATCTGTTTCTACATGCTTTTGTCCTGATTTAAAATTTTTCCTCTACCATTTCCCCACTTCCTTCAATTTTCTTTTTGCAGGACATGTAGTTTTATAAGCTATTTCAATTTTTTACGCAACAAGTGGGTGATAAATACAAATAACGTCATACATGACAATGACTGGCTGGTCCACAAAAGCCTATCTAACACATAGTGCAGCTTTCTATTATTAAAATTATTTTCCAAGCTCTAACTTGAAATAACCTGAATTAATCTTTCCCTCCCTCTAAGCTGACACAGTGGTGTCAAAGTATTCTCTTCTCCTCTGTCCATCTACCGGGAGAGTGGAAGGAAGGAAGGACGCCTAATGCCCACCTAGGGCAGGGTCTTCTGGAAGACAGTCAGAGGGGTATGGAGCAGGAATCAAGGACCAAACCTGTGGGGTGCCTACAGCCTCCTGCCAGCATAAACCTGAACAGAGATCTGGCCTCTACAAGCTCTGGTCACAACAACTGGCCCACTACTTCCCTCTCCATCAGTAAAACCAACTGTTGTTGCAGACCAGATATTTCTCTCTACTACATAAGCAGAAAAAAAAACAGTCTCAGCTTCTCTCCTTTATTTATATCCCTAAAGCAAGTGGTTGGCCCTTTGAGAATTTCTAAGGCTTTTTTCTTTCATGAAGAAGTTCTCCAATGCCTCCCTACAACCTCTACTTCCTTCCTTAGACAATACAAAGAATAACAGAGTCCCACATAGATGCTAATGTCAAGCCTTCATAAAAGTACTAGGTGAAATGCATCTTTGAGGATTTTCTTCCAAGGAAAAGCAAACTGAAGCTGCATTATTTCAGTGTAGTGGAGATTGGGATTTAGAAGGGGAGCAGAACAAGGGGAGAGCCTTTACAACTTACCAAGTCAGTTAGCCCAGCTAAAGCAAAAACTCCTAATGCAATATTAAAATCTTCTTCAATAATCAAATAGCCCAAAACTGGGGCCAAGCCAATCCTCGTCATTGACAACATATTTGGGATTGTCCATGGGTTTTCATACTGAAACATAAAGACAACAAAATTTAAATTAAATACTATAAATTCATACTTTAAATAACTATATACACTGGAAAATACACGCCAGCAACTTACAGGTATGTCATGTACCCAAACACAGACTAAAGTACTGACTATATATAGATTTTCTTACTAGAGAGAAGGTATAAAAATATCATATAAGTAAAGATTGTAATACCCGACTTCACAATTAGAATTCAACACTAAAAACATACTGCTTTTAAAAATGAAACTTCAACACTGCAAATCAACTATATTCAATAAAATTTTTTTAAAAAGACTTACTTTCCCTTTATACAAAATAAAAAATTTTTAGAAGTGAAACTTCAGGAAAATCTTATACTTCAAGTAGACAAACAGTCTAGAAAGTGTCAGAAAAAAGCCAAATTATTGACCATGGGCACTCTGGCTAAAAAACATTTATTGTAAATAACCTCTCCTCACTCTTCTATACATACCCATCAAAAGAATGCTAAATGTCATACACAGTGTTTGGAGATACGAATGAAGAGGGGTTAAAAACACCTAACTCTATAACATCATCACTAAACTGGAGAGTTGCTGGAAGAAAATGGAACAAGGAATAGTGATTGAAATCCTTGGGAAATCTGTTAAAAATAGCCACAGCAGTGTTAAGATCCCCAGCCAGAAGCTGAGGGCTTTCACAGCTTCCCTATGGGAGCTTTACGATTCCTTGAAATTTCACTGGGAGGCAAGGTGTCTGAAGTTGGCACCAACAAAAGGGCACCAGGGCAGCTGCTCTGAAGAACATTCCTTCCTTGCCAAAACAAAATCTGTTTCACTAAAGGGTACTTCAACTTTAAAGAACTAAGACACATTGCACAAAACTGGGTACAGAAATAATACAGAGAAAATGTCATTTCCCAAAGGTTAGTTTCTCCACTGAGTCAAGACTGCCAGTTCTATCTCATGGGACTATCTCCTCACAAGATAACCCTATTTAACCTCTTTCTCAATCAGTAACCAATTTGTCTGAATCTTAATCTTTTAGAAAATAACAGCATCCACTTCTAAAGACCTCTTTTAAAATACCTTGAACCATTCTGTAAGAAAAGGCAATTCTCTAAAGATACTAAGCTTGTGTTTATAAACAGAACCAGGCAAGAAATGTTCACCTCAGCCTGGAAGAATAATGGGGGTTTTGGGGGTCAGGGAGCAGAATACTGTCACTAAAGCTACAGAAAAATTCAAATTTTCTGGGAAACAATCAGCACTACAAACCTCTACTGGAGGACCTTTTATTGAAGGTAAACCACAATATTAATTAAATGGACTCATTCTTGGAACATTCCAAACTCAAGTTCAAAGGTCCAAGTGTTCAGAGTCCAGAAAAAAAAAGATAAGTCTGTTGACCATACTGCAGTACAGATAAATCAAACACTGATCCAGTATAACAGCAACTCACTGAGAAGGGAAGGGGAGGGTACAGTTCATGACTGAGAAAAGGGAAACACAAAGCAAAAGGTCAGAATACAGAGGGCCAAAATTCATAACAGAGATGCCCATGGGACAAAATTGAAGACACAGCTGCAAACAACCACATCATTTCATTTGGTGAATTAATAAACCGGACTGAATGTTCCTGGAACAATGAAAAGGATTCTTTTTAACTCCACACAAAATACTTCAGTTAAAATACCTCATTAATTTCTAATTATTAAATTTGCAAACGTTTCTAAACTAAAATTAAGAGAGCTAATCTCAGATTACCCAACCAGATAACCTGTGGCATACTCGACCAACTACTGCCGTTCTGGGAAGGACTTCAGCCAGGATATGGCAACCTCAAAGCATCCAGCATTCAAACCCCAACATGCTTTAGTTATTAATGGAGCTGAGACCCCTGCCAGGATGTGGCCAACCCAACCCATGCTGTACAACTGATGAAAGCGGCACAGGGGCCCACTGAAGACATAACAATTGAAGATGTAATAATTGCATGAGCCTTGCTACATGACATCAAAAGCTCTCCCACACTCATGCTCTGATGTCTTCTGTTTGGTCAGTATTTCAACAGGTAGGCAGACAAATATTTTCCTCCTTTACCTCAGAAAGTCTTAATCTTTTTCTATAATTAGAGGTTAAAAGATCTTTTAATTACGATCTAAACTAGTTGTCCTTCATTCTATACAATGTTTAAAGTTACCAAAGGTCAAATGGTAGTTAACCAAACCTGCACAAGCAAACAAAGGCCTGCATATATTTCTGAAGACACTCACAGACTTGCCTTAAACAGTGGGATTAGCTTCATAAAATTTAAAATGGGCTTTTAAAAAGATAAGTAAAGGCTATTTTTACCAATGCAATATCCAGAGGCGCGTCCAGCTACAGGTGAGGATAGAGGGGGAGGACAGGATTCTAACTTGACCACCGAGACGCAAAGAGGATCAGGCTGGTACCGCTGATACTCGTCCCGACCGAATGACCTACCCGTAACTTCTCTTCAGGGAACGGTTTAAAAGTTCTGAAATGGAAGCATCGGACCTGACCAGCCAGGGCACGTTACTCGTGTCCGGGACCGAACCCGCCGGAGCCGTCGCCTCTCCGTCTCCTCCTTGGTACGTACCAGGTTGGAGGCGCTCGTCGGGCCCCACTGGCCACGTCGGGCCTCAACAGCAGCGTCCCCTCCGGTCGCGGGCCCGGGGGCTGCCTTCTCCGCGCCCGAGCAGTGGGCTCGCGGGCTAGCCCCAGGCAGCCGCAAGCCGAGCGCAGCCGGACGCAGCCACCAGCGCTCAGCCAGGAAACCCAGGCAGCCGGGCGCGGGCGGCAGCAGAGCCCCGCGGGCGCGCCCCTTTCCCGGCCGCGCTCCTGGTGCCCACGCGGCGACGCGCAGGGCCCCCCAAGAGGCGCGCGCCATCCGCGAAGCCAGCATGACCCTGCTGGCGCTCGAGGGGGACGTAGTCGGCGATAGCTCAGCAATCCAGGGCACTGGCGAGCCGCTTCCTCATCAACTCCCCGCAATGTTGGAGAAGATCGACAGCCTCCATCCTGGTTCTCAAACCCCAACACGCTATCTTATACAGGTGGCCTCGGATCGCCAAGGACGGAAGCCTTCGCGACGCTTTTGCGACACTGTCGCCGCTGGGCTTACCAGCGCCCCCGGCGGCGGCGGCGGCGGCAGCACTCGCGCGCCGTTAGGCCCCGCGGGCTGCGAAGGAGGTTTTACGTGCAGCCGCTGTCTGCCCGCCCACCGGCTTCGGGGTCGGTGCCAAGGCGAGGGGAGGGGCGCGCAAACCCGACGACGGCGCGGCAGCTGTGGCCGGCATAGGGCTGAAGTCGTCTCCGGTCCTGCTCCGAAACCAAAGGTGTGCGCAGCTCTGGAAGGAGGCGTTGGCGGGTGGGGCGCTTCGTGAGAGGCATAAATATTACTGAAATAACTAGTACGGAGGAAGTATTTAATACTAGCTCTCTGTTCTTTTCCCTCTTTTGAGCTGTCCATATGCCAAAGATACGGGTATTAGAAACTGTCAATAATAGCAATTATTAATCGTTTCCGGAAAAAAAGTATTGTAACCAAGCTAGAGTGCATCATCCTGTTTAATTCAACAACTTTAGGATGGCATTAATTACTAGTTAATATAGAAATTATACATTATACTGATTATTGATATATTATTACATTATTGGTATTTATTAATATTGCAGTGTTACAGGACTGTCTTCTTGAGTTCTATGTCAAAGTGAATTTGAGTGGTGGTTGTGGCCTCTGAACCATTCCCTTCCACTCTGTGATGACAGACCCACATTGAAGTTCATCTTAAACTTAGTTCAGAGTGGCTTAGGAATTTGAGGGGCTTCACTCATAGCTCAGTCAATAAAGAATCTGCCTGCAGTGCAGGAGACTTGGGTTCGATCCCCGGGTGGGGAAGAACCCCTGCAGAAGGAAATAGCAACCCACTCCAGTATCCTTGCCTGGAAAATCCCATGGACAGAGGAGCCTGGTGGGCTGCATGCAGTCCACGGGGTCGCAAAGAGACTAACACTTGTAGGAATTTGAACGTCATTGTAGATCTGAGTATTTACCAAAAGAAGTCTTCAGCTTCTTACACAGGTATTGAAATACTGATATTGAGAGGAAAAAATGAAAATGTACCTACTAGAAATGTAAAAGTGAAAGTGAAGTCGCTCAATCGTGCCCGACTCTTTGCTACCCCATGGACTGTAGCCTACCAGGCTCCTCTGTTCATGGGATTTTCCAGGCAATAGTACTGGTGTGGATTGCCATTTCCTTCTCCAGGGGATCTTCCCGACCCAGAGATCGAACCCGGGTTTCCCACATTGTGGACAGACGCTTAACTCTCTGAGCCAAGGATCATTTAAAAAAACAGTGGAATTAGAATCAAATACCATATACAGACTTTCTGGATAATCCTGTCAAGGGGGAGTGGGCAGTATTTCAGTCTCCTAACCTTTCCACTGGGTGAATTGCCTTTACTTTTTACATCTTGTCCTTGTTTAGGAGACTTTCTAGTTGCCTGGAGATTTTTTTCTTCTCTGTGCTCCATGAAGTTCAGTCCCACTGTTTCTGCCTCTAGTAGTTGCCATGAGAACATGATCTTTTTGTGTGTGTGTCTGTGTGTTGAGTCTTAATTATGGCACGTGGGATCTTCTTTGGTTTTGTGGGATCTTTCATTGCCATCCAGCAACTCCAGTTGTGTGTCCTGTGACAGACTCCAGAAGGTGTGGAGTTAGTTGCTCTTTGGCCTGTGGTATCTTGGTTGCCCTACTAGGGTTCTAACCCATCCATACCCCCTGCATTGCAAGGTGGATTCTTAACCAGACCATCAAGGAAGTCCCAAGCATGATTTTACTTGCTTTTCTCTTTATATATTTTTTCCCTTTCTTGCTCTGATAGGTTTTATTTCTACTCCTTTTGGTGTTTATCTCATCTCACCTTTTTGAATTCTAGTTTAACGTTTAATTATTCAACCTCTTGGAGAAGGAAATGGCAACCCACTCGAGTACTCTTGCCTGGAACCATGGATGGAGGAGCGTGGTAGTCCTGGGGTCAAAAAACTTTACTATTCAACCTCTATACAGTGAAGTGAAGTCGCTCAGTCGTGTCCGACTCTTTGCGACTCCATGGACTGTAGCCTACCAGGCTCCTCCCTCCACGGGATTCTCCAGGCAAGAGTACTGGAGTGGGTTGCCATTTCCTTCTCCAGGGGATCTTCCCGACCCAGGGATCGAATCCGACCCAGGGATTGAATCCAGGTCTCCTGCATTCCAGGCAGATGCTTTACCCTCTGAGCCACCAGGTAACCTCTATACAGTATTATCAGTCTATCTGATCTCATCTAATCCTTTTCTTATCTAATCTTGTTTGTTGTTGTTTAGTCCCTGTTCAGTTCAGTTCAGTTCAGTCGTGTCCAACTCNGAATCCGACCCAGGGATTGAATCCAGGTCTCCTGCATTCCAGGCAGATGCTTTACCCTCTGAGCCACCAGGTAACCTCTATACAGTATTATCAGTCTATCTGATCTCATCTAATCCTTTTCTTATCTAATCTTGTTTGTTGTTGTTTAGTCCCTGTTCAGTTCAGTTCAGTTCAGTCGTGTCCAACTCTTTGTGACCCCATGAATCGCAGCATGCCAGGGCCTCCCTGTCCATCACCAACTCCCGGAGTTCACTCAGTCTCACACCCATCAAGTCAGTGATGCTGACTCATCCTCTGTTGTCCCCTTCTCCTCCTGCCTCCAACCCCTCCCAGCATCAGAGTCTTTTCCAGTGAGTCAACTCTTTGCATGAGGTGGTCAAAGTACCGGAGCTTCAGCTTCAGCATCATTCCTTCCAAAGAAATCCAAGGGCCGATCTCCTTCAGAATGGACTGGTTGGATCTCCTTGCAGTCCAAGGGACTCTCAAGAGTCTTCTCCAACACCACAGTTCAAAAGCATCAATTCTTCGGTGCTCAGCCTTCTTTCACAGTCCAACTCTCACATCCATACATGACTACTGGAAAAACCATAGCCTTGACTAGACGGACCATAGTCAGCAAAGTAATGTCTCTGCTTTTGAATATGCTATCTATGTTGGTCATAACTTTTCTTCCAAGGAGTAAGTGTCCTTTAATTTCATGGCTGCAGTCACCATCTGCAGTGACTTTGGAGCCCAAGGAAATAAAATCGATCTCTGCTTCTACTTTTTCCCCTTCTATTTCCCATGAAGTGATGGGACCAGATGCCATGATCTTAGTTGTCTGAATGTTGAATTTTAAGCCAGCTTTTTCACTCTGCTATTTTGCCCTCACTGAGAGGCTTTTTAGTTCCTCTTCACTTTCTTCCATTAGAGCAGTATTATCCGGGCATATCTGAGGTTGTTGATATTTCTCCCAACAATCTTAATTCCAGCTTGAGCTTCATCCAGCCCAGCATTTCACATGATGTATTCTGCAAGTATAGCCATAACATACTCCTTTCCCAATTTTGAACCAGTTTGTTGTTCCATTGCTGGTTGTAACTGTTGCTTCTTGACCTGCATACAGGTTTCTCAGGAGACAGGTAAGGTGGTCTAGTATTCCATCTCTTTAAGACTGTTCAACAGTTTGTTGTGATCCACACAGTCAAAGGCTTTAGCACAGTCAATGAATGAAAAGTAGGTATTTTTCTGGAATTCCCTTGCTTTCTCCATGATCCTATGAATGTTGGCAATTTGATCTCTGGTTCCTCTGCCTCTTTGAAACCCAGCTTGTACACCTGTAAATTCTTGGTCCACATACTGCTGAAGCCTAGCTTGAAGAGCATTACCTTGCTAACATGTGAAATGACTACAGATGTACACTAGTGTGAACATTCTTTGGTATTGCCCTTCTTTGGGATTGGAATGAAAACTGACCTTTTCCAATCATGTGGCCACTGCTGAGTTTTCCAAATTTGCTGACATATTGAGTACTATACTTTACCAGCATCATCATTTAGGATTTGAAATAACTCAGCTAGAATTTCATCACCTCCACTAGCTTTGTTCATAGCAATGCTTCCTAAGGCCCACTTTGGAGAAGGAAAAGGCAACTCACTCCAGTACTCTAGCCTGGAAAATCCCATGGATGGAGGAGCCTGGTAGGCTACAGTCCATGGGGTCAGAAAGAGTTGGACATGACTGAGCAACTTCACTCACTTCATCTTTTATCACTGGAGAAGGCAATGGCAACCCACTTCAGTATTCTTGCCTGGAGAATCCCATGGTGGGCCATAGTCTATGGGGTCACAGAGAGTCAGACATGACTGAAGTGACTGACCACAAGGCCCATTTGCCTTCACACTCCAGGATCTCTGACTCTAGTTAAGTGACCAAACCATCGTGGTTATCCATGTCATTAAGACCTTTTTCATATAGTTCTTCTGAGTATTCTTCCCATGTAGTCTTAATCTCTTCTGCTTCTGTTAGATTCTTACCATGTCTGTCCTTTACCGTGCACATCTTTACATGAAATATTCCCTTGGTATCTCCAACTTTCTTGAAAAGATCTCCAGTCTTTCCCATTCTGTTGTTTTTCTCTATTTCTTTTCATTGTTCATTTAAGAAGGCCTTCTTATGTCTCCTTGCTAGTCTCTGGAACTCTGCATTCAGTTGGATATATTTTTGCCTTTCTCCTTTGCCCTTGGCCTCTCTTCTTTTGTCAGCTATTTGTAAGGCCTCCTCTTTGTAAGACTACCACTTTGCCTTTTTGCATTTCTTTTTCATTGGATAGTTCTGGTCACCACCTCCTGCACAATGTTATGAACCTCTGTGCATAGTGCTCCAGGCACTCTGCCGGATCTAATCCCTTGTATTCGTCACCTCCACTGTAGAATCATAAGGGATTTGATTTAGGTCAGACCTGAATGGCCTATTGGGTTTCCTTACCTTCTTCAATTTAAGTCTGAATTTTGCAAGAAGGAGTTCATGATTTGAGCCACAGTCAGCTCAAATCANTCTCCGACGCGGGGTGGCTCCTCTCAGCTGCTCCTGTGCCGTGGCAGCCTGGCACTCTCAGCCGCTATCTCTGACCTCGGACGTAGGATGGCTCCTCTCAGCTGTTCCTGTGCCGTCACAGCCTGGCACTCTTGGCCACTGCCCCTGACCTTGGAAGTGGGGTGGCTCTTCTCAGCTGTTCCTGTGCCGTCACAGCTTGGCACTCTCGGCTGCTGTGTCCTCCGATGTTGGGTAGCTCCTCTTGGCCGCGCTGAGTACGCCGGCCTGCCCGGCTGTCGCATCCGCTTGCTCTGGCTTTAGTTAGAAGTTTTTTGAGGGGCAAATAACGTCATTGGTGGCTGGCTTTGTGGCCCCATAGACTGTAGCCCACCCGGCTTCTCTGCCTATGGAATTTTCCAGGCAAGAATACTGGAGTGGAGTGCCATTTCCTACTCCAGGGGATCTTCCCAATCCAGGGATCGAACCCAAGTGTCTTGTGTCTCCTGCATTGGCAGGTGGATTATCACTAGCATTTATACATGAATGATAATTGTCTGGCAACCCAGTACCATTTGAACTCTCAACATATAGGGAAAAGGCTGGCTTTACTGGTGCTGCCTTCTCACCTAGAACCCAGAAAACTTCTCAGCATTCTAGGTAAGGGGCATATAACCTAGGCTTCTTAAGTTAGGCATTTCTAGATGAGATTTGTTTTTTTGGGTTTGGCAATTTAAGGAGGGCCCATGAAGAATCCTTTCTTGCTGTTTTGGTGCGAGTGGGGACATTCTTCCAACTTTCTGCAGAGGCAGTGGGTTCCTTGTGTTCCTGGTACAGAAGTGGCATCCATGAGACATGGAGCAACAGCACCTTCCTCTCGTGCCTTGTGTGGCAGTGGGGTGGGAGCAGCTTCCTCTTCAGAACAATTTTAGAAATTGCTCTTTGAAGCTTATCCTTCAGCCTTTCAACAGTTCTGACAGCTAACCAAAATTCTTTAAAAACCCTCCTTTTTCTGCTTAAGCAACTGTCAGTTTCTTTTTCTATCCAGTAGTGTGCAAACCACAGTTCATGGGCCAAATCTGACCCCACTACCTGTTATTGTTCAGTGGATGAAAAGAGTATTTAGCATTCTAGACACATGAAAATTTCATGAAATTCAAATTTCAGTGTCTATTAATAAAGTTTTTTTGGCACTCAGCTACACTCATTTGAGTGTTACAATGGCAGAGTTGAATAGTTGTGACGGGTTATATGGCCCAGCAAGCCTAAATTTTTTCCTATCTGGTCTTTTACAGAAAAGAAATTGACTCCAGATTTCCAACTAAGAAACTTGACCAAAATATCTGGGTATAAAATTGTTAAAAATATTTCTAGATATTACTCTATTACTCATCACTTCAGTGATGGATGTTGCTTTGGAGAAATTTGAGGACAGCCAGATTTGTTTTCTCCTTCAAAGTGGCTCATCTATACAACTTCTCATTTACCCTCTCCTTTTACTTCTTATACTTCAACTAGGTCCAGAGAAGCTGCTGCTGTCATCTGTACACTCTATTCACACTATTGCAGTGGTAGTTTTACTTTTTGCCCCAATAGGAGTGCAAAGTACACTTTGAGAGATACTTTATTGCTTTCTTCAGAAATCTTCAGTCATAGGCATTATCTCTGCCTCCCTCATGCAAGGCTGCCTGGAAACTTTCGGCGGTTCTTCCTAGTGTTGGGGTTTGGGGATCTCAGTTGTTTCCTAGTTCACAGAAGATGGACTGTATACTCTTGTTCTTCAGTTTCCTCATTGCTTTTGAGCAACCTCCCAGAGAGAAATGAAGGAGAATGCCTCCTTCTTGTCACTAGAAACACCTTTTATTCTCTTGTTCTTTTTCTATATTCTTTTTAAAAATATGTTTGGCTGTGCTGGGTCTTCATTGTTGCATGGGTTGCTGCAAGCGGAGGCTACTTTCTAGTTGTCGTGTGTGGGCTTCTAATTGAGGTGGCTTCTCTTGTTGCAGAGCATGGGCTCTAGGGCCTACAGTAGTCTTCAGTAGCTGTGGCACCCTGGCTCTAGAGCAGTTTCAATAATTGTAGCACTTGGACTTAGCTGTTCTGGAGCATGTGGGATCTTCCCAAATCAGGGATTGAACCCATGTCTCTTGCATTGGAAGGCAGATTCTTTACCACTGAGTGGTCAGGGAAACCCTTTTTCTATATTCTTAAGTTGCTTAAGCACTCTGGTTAAGTTCTGTAACACTCTGTGTCCTCATTTATAAATGGTATAGTCACCCACTTTATATCCATTGGAAGGACTGAGGCTGAAGCTGAATCTCCAATACTCTGGCCACCTGATGCAAAAAACTGACTCACTGGAAAAAACCTTGATGCTGGGAAGGATTGAAGGCAGGAGGAGAAGGGGACAACAGAAGATAAGATGGTTGGATGGCATCACTGACTCAATGGACATGAGTTTGAGNGGACTGAGGCTGAAGCTGAATCTCCAATACTCTGGCCACCTGATGCAAAAAACTGACTCACTGGAAAAAACCTTGATGCTGGGAAGGATTGAAGGCAGGAGGAGAAGGGGACAACAGAAGATAAGATGGTTGGATGGCATCACTGACTCAATGGACATGAGTTTGAGCAAGCTCTGGGAGTCGGTGATGGACAGGGAAACCTGGCGTGATGCAGTCCACGGGGTTGCAGAGTCAGGCACAACTGAGCGACTGAATGGAACTGAACTGAACCCACTTTATGTGTGTTTACCTCATAGGGGTATGTAGTCAAAATTTGTTTTACATGCTAGGGCCATAGTGGTGAATAAAGCAGTCTTTGTCCTTGTGAAGCTGGAGAAAAGATGATTAATTGAGCCAGAATATGGAACTGGAAGTAATGAAAAGTAATCAGGTTTCAGATGTTCTAAAGATAGTACTAAGAGGCTTTGTTGATGGACTGATTAGGGGATAAGAGAAAATTAAGATAACTCCAACATTTTTGGCATGAGAAGCCAGCAGGATAGTTACTAAACACTATAAAAATTTTCAGAACACCATGGCAAAAGGGAAGATACAAATAGCTTGTCAAGAGGAAATAAAGGTCACATGTCAAAAATAAAAATGGCCTTGGATTTCCAAACAGCAACACTGAAAAATAAAAGCAATAGAGCAATATCTAAAATTCTGAGTGAAGATGATTTCCAAACTAAAATTCTATGCCCAAACTATCAGTCCAGGAATAAGGGTAGAATGTATCTCATAAACTCTTCCTCAGGAAGCTATTAGAAAATGGATTCCACCAAAATGAGGGAGTAAAATGAGAAAGAGGGGCCAGGAAATAGGAGAGAAATGAGAAGTCCCAGACAGATGTGTAGTTCAGATTGGAAAGGGCCAGAAAATTCCAGGAGAGGTCTCCAGTTAAAATACGTTTTTTGGTTTATCTGCATATTCTGGGAGGAGACTGAGACTCGTAATGGAACCTTGGCTTCAAATTAGTGGTCAGTACATAGAAAGCTAAGTAGTTGAAAAACAAATTAGTAATTTTAAGGGGAAAAAAGTATACAAGGAAGAGATGAATAATATTCAATAGACACAGGGACATTAAGACTATGTTCAGTTCAGTCGTTCAGTTGTGTCCAACTCTTTGCAACCCCATGGACTGCAGCATGCCAGGCCTCCTTGTCCATCACCAACTCCTGGAGCTTGCTCAAACTCATGTCCATCGAGTTGGTAATGCCATCTAACCATCTCATCCTCTGTTGTCCCTGTCTCCTGCTTTCAATCTTTCCCAGCATCAAGGACTTTTCCAATGAGTCAGTTCTTCACATCAGGTGGCCAAAATATTGGAGTTTCAGCTTCAGCATCAGTCCTTCCAGTGAATATTCAGGACTGATTTCCTTTCAGATGGACTGGTTGGATTTCCTTGGAGTCCAAGGGACTCAAGAGTCTCCTCCAACACCACAGTTCAAAAGCATCAATTCTTCAGCACTCAGCTTGCTTTATAGTCCAACTCTCACATCCATACGTGACTACTGGAAAAACTATAGCCTTCACTAGATGGACCTTTGTTGGTAAAGTAATGTCAATGCTCTTTAATATTCTGTCTAGGCTGGTCATAGCTTTTCTTTCAAGGAGCAAGTGTCTTTTAATTTCATGGCTGCAGTCACCATCTGTAGTGATCTTGGAGCCCAAGAAAATAAAGTCTGTCACTATTTCCATTGTTTCCCCATCTATTTGCCATGAAGTGATGGGACCGGATGCCATGATCTTAGTTTTTTGAATGTTGAGTTTTAAGCCAGCCTTTTCACTAGATTTAACTAAAAATTATGATATATAACTAAACTGGAAAGAAATGGGGAAGTGTATATGTATGTATATACATATAAGGGTTTAAAAGAACTACACTCTTATATTCTGAGGTAGGTAAAACGTCAGTATAATTTTTGAAACTGAAAACTCAAGAATGAGCATTATTATAGATAGATAACAGGAATTTACTGTACAGCATAGGGAACTACATTCAGCATGTTATAATATACTATAATGGAAAATAGAAAAAAGAATATAATATACACACATATATGCATAACCAAATCACTTTGCTGTACACCTGGAACTAACACAGTACTATAAATCAAGTATACTTTAAGGGAAAAAAAAAAAAAGGAATTAGCATTAGTAGCATGTCCTTTAGAAAAATGGAGGTAAATGGGAGAACAGTTGAGACTGAACAGAAAATTGGGGCACATGGATGAGTGGAACAGAGGCTGCTATAGTCTTGCACAGCTATTTAAATTTTTCTCATTAGCTACGATGTTAAGCTTAATATGTCAATATATGGATGGACACTAGACTTTAGGTGAGGAGGAAATAGTATATACAGAAGTCTAATTACACATGAAGCTTATATCATGTTATAAATCAAAGTCAGTAAATAAAGCTAAGGGAATTCCCTGGCAGTCCAAATAGTTAGGACTCCATGCTTTCACTGCTAAGCATCCAGGTTCAATCCCTGGTCAGTGAACTAAGATCCTATAAGCTGCACGGCACAGCTAATAAAAAAGAATAAAGAAAAAAAAAATTAAATTTTAAAAAGTCAATATAAAATATTTCCAGATTTTTGGGGAATTGAAAGTTGGCATCAATTTATTTCTATAAGATGCTCAATTTTGTGTGTCAGAACTATTTAAATATTTAAATGTAACCTTGTGACTGTTTACCCAGATGGACATTTGATATGCACATGAAATATAAGAATAAAAGAAAGGTCAAATACAAAACTATAAATAACTTCTAATTATATCATTTAGATAAAATGTAAAATATTTTTAGTCTTCTGGAGAAGTAAAAAATTAACATATGATTTTATCACTTCTTAAATTGGTTCAACTCTCTTTTCCTGTTACATTTGGGATGTCATTTTCAGAGAACAGTTTTTTTTGCATATTCTTCATAACAAACCCAGGGCAGCCTGGCTTGGCAGTCCTTTTACATAGTTTGAAGTTGGTAAACCTTTGGGCCTTTTTTCAAGAGATAACCTTGGTCATTTAGTGATCCAATGAAATTTTCAAAATCAGGAACCTAGTAGAAAATAATAAAAGAGCCTGTTAAATAATATGCAAAAAATGTGATTTTAAAAACGAATCTCTCAAACAGTAATATACAATTGTCAAGTTTTTTGGGCAAATAAAATCATTTGTACTTCTTACAAAGAAAGCTGCCTACATACGAACCTTGGATTCTATAACACCTAACTAATCAAAAATAACTCCAGTATGCATGGAATCTTTTATATTCGTTTTAGCTTAGCTTCAAAATAAAAATTAGACTAACTTTTGAAATTGAATGAGCAATTTTCCATATAAACTGTTTTACATGTTTAAAGTGCTATTATGAACCCTGGAAAGAAAAGATAAATCTATAAAGTGCTATTATACCCATTTTCACTAATACTTTGAAGTAGTTAGATCAAGTGGAATCATGTCCATTTAACAAATGAGAAAACTGAGGTTCAATGATGTGTAAGATGACTTGCCCACAGAGACTGTCAGAATAACATGGAAACTTGCTGTTTCTCCCATATTGAAAACTCTTTTGAAAAGAAGTTTGAATTTTAGATAAAAACTGTTTTTTTACAGCTCTGAGCAACTAATTTTATATCTTAAATAAAACAAGCGTGTGTTTTACATACTCCAGAACAGCCCATTCCATAACTTTAGTCTAAATCTTTTGACATTTAAAAGTTCTTCTATACTAACAAAGCCCTCCTGAAATTATTATAAAAAGATTTACTATTTATTTTGTCATACCTGAATGCTTAACTCTTTGGCAATCTGTTGAAGTTGATGAAACTGAAATAAATTATTGTAAGTTCTTTCAGCAATATTGTTGAGAGCAGAAATAAATCTTTTTGCTGCTGACCTGTTGCTCATTCCAGAACCATGCTGGGATCGTTCAAAATCTAGGTTCCCAAATTCATCAGAGTAAGTTCCTAACATGCTTATGGAAGGAAAGAAAAACAGTTACCCAATGTGTTTCAGCTATAGAAATTTTTGTCCAAGTTATAAAAAGAAAAATGTGGAAGTAGCCCTGAGGCTCAGGTAACAAAGATTTAAACATGTATTTAGTGGTGACTGTGAATTAACTGGACTGGTCAGGGATAAAAATATTTTGGACATAGCTACCACTTTTTAAGAAACTCCCTATATTTAGAAAGAGAAATACAAATGAATTTTTGCATAAAAATACAAAGTTGATAGGCTACAATATAAATACTTGGAACATTCTCTGTGATTCATGAAAAAAAAAATTCTAAACATACTAAATTTAGGCTTTCCTTGGTAAAGATGTCTTCCCAGCTCCTAGGGCAGCATCTGGCAAATAAAATGTGTTGGAAAATACTCTGGGAATGAAGTAGAAAGGCTCTGCTGAGTTGCAGTAATGATGGTTAGATATTAAAGGATACACCTATTTCTCCAGCTCTTGCTGCTTTCTTCTTATTTTCATAATTTCATCAGGGAAAAAAATCCATAATTCACAGTGAATTTTAGCCAGAAGTCTGAAAGTACTAGTTAGAAATTAGTCATCCTCTCTAGTCCAGCCCTGTTGCTGATTGCCTGCCCTTAATTCTCGGCTTATATATAATCTCACAGCCAGGCTCAGAGGCAAAGATGTTATTTAATAAGTTAATTAATCAAATATAAATTGGTCACTAGACAGTAGGCTTCCCATAGTAGAACAAAACAGGTGCAATTCCTGCCCTTAAGGAGCTTGTAGTTATGAATTTAAAGGGTCATTAAAAACACAGCTTCATGTTGTTCCCTGAATAGATAACAGCCCACATGAAAGAGAATAATCTGTACATACAGGAATGAGTCATCCAAATAAGACTGAATTAACTAATAAAACAATTAGATGAATGTGTATTCCCTAGAAATACAGCATAATTTTCTTTATAATTAACTACTTTATTATTATTTGTTGTTCTTTAATCATTAAGTTGTGTCCCACTCTTTTGCGACTGCATGAACTGCAGCCCGCCAGGGGAGCCTCATGTACAGACTCCTCTGTACATGAGATTTCCCAGGAAAGAATACTGGAATTTGCATTTCTTTCTCCAGGAGATCTTCCCTTCATTGGCAGGTGGATTCTTTACCACTGAGCCACCAGGGAAGACCATACCATATAATTTACCATACTCTTATTTCTCATAGAACAGTCGTCACAAATGCTTTAGGCTACTATGTCAACTACAATAGCTAGTATACCTTAATTATATTTATTTACCATACACTGGTTTGATCTCCTTGCATCAAACGAGTCAATCCTAAAGGAAATCAACCCTGAATATTCATTGGAAGGACTGATGCTGAAGCTGAAGCTCCAATACTTTGGCCACTTGATAAGAAGAGCAAACTCACTGGAAAAGACCCTGATACTGGGAAAGACTGAAGGCAGGAGGAGAAAGGGACAAGATGGTTGGATGGCATCACTCACTCAATGGACATCGAGTTTGAGCAAGCTCTGGGAGACAGTGAAAGACAGGGAACCAAGGTGTGCTTCAGTCCACGGGGTCACACAGTCGGACACGACTGAGCAAATGAACTGAACTGAACCATGTGTCTGATTTAGCCCTTTCAGCAATCTTATTCGGTTCAGTTCAGTCATTCAGTCATGTCCGACTCNATCGAGTTTGAGCAAGCTCTGGGAGACAGTGAAAGACAGGGAACCAAGGTGTGCTTCAGTCCACGGGGTCACACAGTCGGACACGACTGAGCAAATGAACTGAACTGAACCATGTGTCTGATTTAGCCCTTTCAGCAATCTTATTCGGTTCAGTTCAGTCATTCAGTCATGTCCGACTCTGCAACCCCATGAATCACAGCACACCAGGCCTCCCTGTCCATCACCATCTCCCGGAGTTCACTCANTGGCAGATAAGGTAGTCTGGTATTCTCGTCTCTTTAAGAAATTTCCAATTTGTAGTGATCCACACAGTCAAAGGCTTTAGCACAGTCAATAATGCAGAAGTAGATGTTTTTCTGGAACTCTCTTGCTTTTTCAGTGGATGTTGGCAATTTGATCGCTGGTTCCTCTGCCATGCCTTTTACTTTCAAGAAATCATGCCTAACTATTTGTTAAAACAACAAAGATGAGTTAATCAGATTCTAGAAGCAAAAAGCTCAAACTGTAACCGAGCTAACTTTAACTGCCAGAGTTCTCTTAGCATTCCATACTTGTGAAGAGATATAATGCTGTTAGAAAAATAGGCAGTTATAGACCTGTCATATATCAAATCAAACACTGCTAAGATATTTGACACATTCCATCTTACCATATGCTCATTTTTGAATACCTAAATTCTTATTTAACCTAAGCAATCTTCAAACTTCAAGAGTTCCCTAAGTGTCATTAAAGAAAAAAACAAAACAAAACAACAACAACAAAAAAAACCATTACATGGTATGTAACTGGTCCTGCTTTTAAAAAATGGCTAAACATTGCTTGATATGTTAAATGTACCACATCCTTCTTTTTAGACCTTGCCTTAGGCCATGGAGGATCTTAGTTCCCCAACCAGGAATCAAACCAGTGCCCCCTGCATTGGGAGCAGGGAGTTTTAACCACTGGACTGCCAAGGAAGTCCCATGACAACCTTTTATTTTTTTACTTATATTTTATTGAAGGATAATTCAAAAAAGCAGAGACACTACTTTGCCAACAAAGGTCTGTCTAATCAAGGCTATGGTTTTTCTAGTAGTCATGTATGGATATAAGAGTTGGACTATAAAGAAAGCTGAGCGCCNTAACCACTGGACTGCCAAGGAAGTCCCATGACAACCTTTTATTTTTTTACTTATATTTTATTGAAGGATAATTCAAAAAAGCAGAGACACTACTTTGCCAACAAAGGTCTGTCTAATCAAGGCTATGGTTTTTCTAGTAGTCATGTATGGATATAAGAGTTGGACTATAAAGAAAGCTGAGCGCCAAAGAATTCATGCTTTTGAACTGTGGAGTTGGAGAAGACTCTTGAGAGTCCCTTGGACTGCAAGGAGATCCAACCAGTCCATTCTAAAGGAGATCAGTCATGAATATTCATTGGAAGGACTGATGTTGAAGCTGAAACTCCAATACTTTGGCCACCTGATGCAAAGAGCTGAGTCATCTGAAAAGACTCTGATGCTGGGAAAGATTGAAGGTGGGAGGAGAAGGGGATGACAGAAGATGAGATGGTTGAATGGCATCACGGACTCAACGGGCATGAGTTTCAGTAAACTCCAGGAGTTGGTGATGGACAGGGAGGCCTGGTGTGCTGCAGTCCATGGGGTCACAAAAAGTCAAGACACAACTGAGCGATGGAACTGAACTGAACTGAAGGATAATTGCTTTCTGGAATTTTGCTGTTTTCTGTCAAACCTCAACATGAATCAGCCATACGTGTACATATATCCCCTCCCTTTTGAAACTCCCTCCCATCTCCCTCCCCATCCCACCCCTCTAGGTTGATACAGAGCCCATGTTTGAGTTTCCTGAGCCATACAGCAAACTCCCATTGGCTATCTATTTTACATATGGTAAGTTTCCATGTTACTCTTTCCATTCATCTCACCCCCTCCTCCCCTTTCCTCATGTCCATAAATATATTTTCTGTCTGTTTTTCCACTGCTGCCCTGTAAATAAACTCTTTAGTACCATTTTTCTAGATTCTGAATATATGCGTTCAGTTCAGTGGTTCAGTTGTGTCCAACTCTTTGCAACCCCATGGACCACAGCTAAAGCTGAAACTCCAGTACTTTGGCCACCTCATGCGAAGAGCTGACTCATTGGAAAAGACTCTGATGCTGGGAGGGATTAAGGGCAGGAGAAGGGGACGACCGAGGATGAGATGGCTGGATGGCATCACTGACTCGATGGGCATGAGTCTGAGTGAACTCCGGGAGTTGGTGATGGACAGGGAGGCCTGACGTGCTGTGATTCATGGGGTCGCAAAGAGTCGGACACAACTGAGCGACTGAACTGAACTGTTCACTTTCATCAAGAGGCTCTTTAGTTCTTCACTTTCTGCCACAAGGGTGGCATCATCTGCATATATGATGTTATTGATATTTCTCCCAGCAATCTTGAATCCAGCTTGTGCTTCATCCAGCCCAGCATTTCTCACGATGTACTCTGCATATAAGTTAAATAAACAGGATGACAATATACAGCCTTGACATACTCTTTTTCCTATTTGGAACCAGTCTGCTCCATGTCCAGTTCTAACTATTGCTTCCTCACCTGCACACAGATTTCACAGAGGCAGGTCAGGTGGTCTGGTATTCCCATCTCTTTCAGAATTTTCCAGTTTAAAATACAATGTTTATCCTTCACTTTCTGACTTACTTCACTCTGTATAATAGGTTCTAGGTTCATCCACCTTATTAGAACTGACTAAGATGTGTTCCTTTTTATGGGTCATATTCCATTGTGTGTATGTACCAAAACTTCTTTATCCATCATCTGTTGATGGACATCTAGGTTGCTTCCATGATCTAGCTATTGTAAATAGTGCTGCAATGAATAATGGGATACATGTGTATTTTTCAATTTTGGTTTCCTCAGAGTATACGAGAGAAGGCAGTGGCACCCCACTCCAGTACTCTTGCCTGGAAAATTCCATGGACCGAGGAGGCTGGTAGGCTGCAGTCCAAGGGGTCTTGAAGAGTTGGACACAACTGAGCGACTTCACTTTCACTTTTCACTTTCATGCGCTGGAGAAGGAAATGGCAACCCACTCCAGTGTTCTTGCCTGGAGAATCCCAGGGGCGGGGGAGCCTGGTGGGCTGCTGTCTACGGGGTCACACAGGGTCGGACACGACTGAAGCGACTTAGCAGCAGTAGCAGCAGCAGGGTATATGCCTAGGCATGGGATTGCTGGATCATATGGTGGTTTTATCCCTAGTTCTTTAAGGAATCTCCATGCCATCTACCATAGTGGCTATATCAATTTATATTCCTACCAACAGTGCAAGAACATTACTTTTTCTCCACATCTTCTCCAGCATTTATTGTTTTTAGACTTTTTGATGATATCCATTCTGAACAGTGTGAAGTGATATCACATTGTAGTTCTAATTTGCATTTCTCTAATAATGAGCGATGTTGAGCATCTTTTCATGTGTTAGTTAGCCACCTGTATGTCTTTGGAGAAATGTCTGTTTAGGTCTTTTTTCCCACTTTTTGATTGGGTTGTTTGTTTTTCTGGTACTGAGTTGTATGAGCTGCTTGTATATTTTGGAAATTAATCCTTTGTCAGTTGTTTCATTTGCCATGATTTCTCTCCCATTCTGAGGCATGTTTTTTCACCCTGTTTATAGTTTCCTTTGCTGTGCTAAATCTTTTAAGTTTAACTGGGTCCTACTTGGTTACTTTTGTTTTTATTTCCAGTACTCTCAGAGGTGGGTCATGGAGGATCTTGCTTTATGTCATCAAGTGTTCTGTCTATGTTTTCCTCTAAGAGTTTTATAGCTTCTGGTCTTACATTTAGGTCTTTAATCCATTTTGGGTTTATCTTTGTGTATGGTGTTAGGAAGTGTTCTCATTTTATTCTTTTATATGTAGCTATCCAGTTTTCCCAGCATTATGTACTAAAGAGGCTGTCTTTGCCCCATTGTATATTCTTGCCTCCACTGTCGAAAATAAGGTACCCATAGGTGCATGGGCTTATTTCTGGGCTTTCTATCTTTTTCCATTGGTCTATATTTCTGTTTTTGTGCCAGTACAATCCTGTCTTGATGACTGTAGGTTTGTAGTATAATCTGAAGTCAGGAAGGTTGATTCCTCTTGTTCCATTCTTCTTTCTCAAGACTGCCCTGGCTATTTGGGGTCTTTTGTGTTTCCATATGAACTGTGAAATTTTTTGTTCAAGGTCTGTGAAAAATGCCATTGGTAATTTGATAGGGATGGCACTGAATCTATAGATTGCGTTTGGCAGTATAGTCATTTTCACAATATTGGTTCTTCCTACCCAGGAACATGGAATATCTCTCCATCTGTTTATGTCATCTTTGATTTCTCTCATTAGTGTCTTATAATTTTCTGTGTACAGTTGTCTCCTTAGTAAGTTTATTCCTAGATATTTAATTCTTTTTGTTGCAATGGTGAATGGGATTGATTCCTTAATTGCTCTTTCTGATCTTTCATTGTTAGTATATAGAAATGCAAGTGATTTCTGTGTACTGACTTAGTATCCTGCAACTTTGCTAAATTCACTGATTAGCTCTAGTAATTTTCTGATACTATTTTTAGGGTTTTCTATGTACAGTGTCATGTCATCTGCAAACAGTGAGAGCTTTACTGCTTCTTTTCTGATCTGGATTCCTTTTATTTCTTTTTCTTCTCTGATTGCTATAGCTAGGACTTCCAGAACTATGTTGAATAACAGTGATGAAAGTGGATACCCTTTTCTTGTTCCTGATCTTAGGGGTAATGCTTCCAGTTTTTCACCACTGAGAATAATGTTTGCTGTAGGCTTATCATATATGGACTTTACTGTGTTGAGGTAGGTTCCTTCAATGCCCATTTTTTGAAGTTTTAATCATAAATGGGTGCTGAATTTTGTCAAAGGCTTTTTTCTGCATCTATTGAGATGATCATATGGTTTATCACATTTATTGATTTGCATATATTGAAGAATCCCTGCAATAAACCCAACTTGATTGTAATGTATAAGTTTTGATACATTGCTGAATTCTGTTTGCTAAAATTTTGTTGAGAATTTTTACATCTGTTTTCATTAGTGATAGTGGCCTATGTTTCTTTTTTGTGTGTTCTCTTTGTCTGGTTTTGGTATCAGGATGATGGCAGCCTTGTAGAACGAGTTTGGAAGTGTTCCTTCCTCTGCAATTTTTTTGAAAGAATTTTAGAAGAATAGGCTTTAGCTCTTCTCTAAGTGTTTGATAGAATTCTCCTGTGAAGCCATCTCATCCTTGGCTTTTGTGTTTTGGGAGATGTTTGATCACAGCTTCAATTTTCAGTGCTTGTAATTGAGTTATTCATAATTTCTATTTCTTCCTTGTTCAGTCTTGAAAGACTGAACTTTTCTAAGAATCTGTCCATTTCTTCCAGGTTATCCATTTTATTGCCATATAGTTGTTCATAATAGTCTCTTATAATCCCTTTTTATTTCTGCACTGTCTGTTCTAACCTCTCCTTTTTCATTTCTAATTTTGTTGATTCTTTGCTTTTTCTTGATGAGGCTCACTACAGGCTTGTCAATTTTGTTTATCTTCACAAAGAACTAGCTTTGTTTTATTGATCTTTACAACTGTTTCTTTCATTTCTTTTTCATTTATTTCTGCTCTGATCTTTATGATTTCTTCTACTAATTTTGAGGGCTTTTTTGTTCTTTTTCCAATTGTTTTAGGTGTGAAGTTAGGTTGTCTATTTTTCTTGTTTCTTGAGGGAGGATTGTATTGCTATAAACTTCCCTCTTAGAATTGCTTTTGCTGCATCCCATAGGTTTTGTGTTCCATGACCTTAAAAAATTTTTTTTATCTACTCATTTCTAATGTTACCCAATAGGAAGAAAAAGCAAATAATTACACAAGAGAAATCTTATAACCCTCTATCCCCTTTTTAAGCCAAAAGAGCAAGAACTTAAAATAACCTCTGTTAGACGAATCAAAGATTCCAGCTGCCTAGTAGTGATTGGTGAGCTACTTAACCGCTGGCTCTGTTTCCGGAGCTCAAGGTAAAAATCCTGAAGAATTTGAGCAGCTTCTGTGGATAGCCTTGGATAGACATACTGCCGAGAGTAGCCAATGTACTTTCTCAATAACTGGTGGGGAATTGGATCTATTGTTTCTCCAGGAACCACCTAAAACATGATTTTTAAAAGGCCCAAGATTACAAGGATATGTAGCAAATAAAACCTTTCTGCTAAAATAACTTGTTTAGATAAATATAATATTCTAAAATATTCTAATCCTTAGATAAATATTATATTCTCCAAATAAACCAAACTCTGCAGTTCTAGCTCTTGGTCTAGCTGACTTAGATGATCTCAACTGCACTTTATACAAACTCTAGTATTATAATATAAAAGGTGTTTGCTAAGAAAGTTTATCTACTGCTGCTCTACAACAAGCAACACGCTAACTCTGACTTTCAAACAAAACTGAACCAAATTATTAAAGAGAAGAAACTTACCTTTAGTCTTTCTGATAGTGGCTTATCAGAAACCACTTCAAGTATAGAAGTATTTGAATCCTGACTATTCATACGAGCTACTGTGGCACTGCTAACAGCTCTCTGCTTTCCAGCCCTTATTGCAATCACATGCTCAGAGAGTAAATGATCATGATCTTCATTTGGAGTGTCTAACAGGATAAAGACCAGATCAAATCTGGATAGTAGGGCACTCCCCATTCTAAAGGTATGAAAGAAAGAAGAAACAGTGATTGGAATTAAACAGAAAACCTAGAAAGCAGTTTATTCACTTCTTTACTAGTCAAGTTCCATGTAGAACTTAAAAAATGAAGCTTTAGGTTAAGGAAACAAGCAATAGCTTCTGGATTCAATGTGCCCACCAACTCCAGAGACATACCAGGTCACATGTACACAGGCTTATATGCACCCATATGTTGAGGATGCTTTTTATCACACTATCAAAACCACTAAATTCTTTTCTATGTTCTAGATGACTTCTGATGATTTAGGATCATTGAAATTACAAGCTAGAATGCTTCATGATACATTGAAGATTATCTGGTTGAAAAATCATTAATCTAAGTCTCTCAAAGCACCTATGCCCATTTAGAAGCAAAAATACCACTTTTTATTAAATATACATCTATATGCCTATTAGTCATTATAGTAAAAGTGCTGTGTTCTACTTAATCCTTTTTTAATCTACCAATCACATAACTCCTTTATTTGAGACCCACAAACTGAAATCCAGAATGATTAAAGACTCTGACTGACATTCTAGTGGTACCACTAAAACCAGAATCTAAGTCTCCTGGATCCTTGTTCAATAGGCTCTTTCTAATCATTCTAGTGTTACCACTAAAACCAAAATCTAAGTCTTCTGGATCCTTGTTCAATAGGATCTTTCCAATCTAGGACTTTGTCATTTTACTAAGAAACACTAGTAAGATGGATTTTTTGGTGCTGGTAGTACAGAAATACCCAGAATCTCAAAGTAAAATTGTGTATTTTACTATGTACCATTTCTACAATTCCCAGGCAGTCTAGCAGTTAAGACTCCACCGTGCCAATGCAGGGGTGAGGGTTCGATCTCTGGTCAGGGACCTAGTAAGATCTAACATGTAGCCAAAAGATTTTTTAAAAAAGAGAAAAAAGTAGCTATTAATAAATATTAGGAAATTAGCATTTTGTTTCCCACTAGAATTTTTAAAGCTCTAAATTTTCATCTGAGGCATCTTTTTGTCTTTTTTCATTCATGTATCACTTGAGTGTATTTTCCCCTTCACAAACATTTTGTCCAACCTGTACAGAACAAATTAGAAGAGAAAGCATACTCACATAAAGATATAAACACTGATTTTGGAAAAAACTAGGATCACATCACATATACAAATAAGCAGGTCACGTGCTCCTGTCACTTAACAGTAAAGCACAGACAGGTTCCTTATTAGAGTATATGCAAAGCTACTTTCATCTTCCAATTGTTGCTTTCCACAGTATAGTCTTACTATATAGTTCAACCACTTCCCTATCAATGAGCATTTCGTTTCCAGTTTTTGATGGTGATAAACAATGCTGTAAAACCCACCCTGTCAACATATCTTTGTGTATTCTTGTGCCTGTTTCTGTGAATATAACTCCTAAAAGAAATGGCTGGAACAAACAGAAAGTACATTTAAAATAGTGATAAACATGCCAAGCTGTCCTTCAAAATCTCAACTATGTATGTGAAACCCCATTTCCCCACCCCAATGACAATAATGATTAATATTTAAAATGTTTGCCAATCTGGTAGATGTCAATAGCACTTCATTGCTTTAATGGAGTGTTCTAACACATTTTTGTACATTTATTGGAAACTTGCAACTTCTGTAAAATATCCATATATATGTCCACAGTTACCTTTATCTTTTTCATATCTATAGGGATTCAATATATTAACGTATAAGTATTTGAAGAGACTTACTTTAAATTCTCAGAAACTGTTTTGGCTTTATTGTAATGTCCTCCAACTGGATTTGCAGCAGCAATGATTGAAGTTCTTGCAGGGAGGCTACAAACCATGCCAGCCTTAGCAAGACTAATACTTTGCTGTTCCATGGCTTCTAACAAGGCTTGATGTTGATTCCCCATTTTATCAAATTCATCTATTCCACAGATACCTGCAACCACAGTAAAATAATTCAGACAAAAACTTTTCCTTTGGTCAAGTTTCAAACCTAACAGGAAAGAAATTATTCCACAATAAAGCATATTTCCAAAAGTTTCCAACAATTAATTATGAAGTGTCATACAGTACAAAATTTGTACTTGATTTACAGCAAATAAAATATTGGTCTTCCTTAACTTATTTAATTAGCATTTTCCACAGGCAAAGCACTACATGTGAGGGTTATAAAAATGAAGATATGAGAATAGCTTAAAGAATTAATCTGAACAGATGAGGTTATGTATATACACATTCAAGATAGTGTATTTTAACAACTATAATAGATATGCATCATCATATGAATTTTCTGGGGGTCGGGTGGGATTAAAAGAGGAAGGGGAATCTGGAAAGGTTTCAAGAAAAAGGTGCTATATGGGCTAGGTCTTTTGGGAACTGTGGGCAGCATGATTTGGGAAGGAACATATGGGTCTAAAGTCAGAAGACTAGAGTGCAGGTCTCAGCAATACCAGGTGTTGACTATAAAACCGTTCAGTTAATTGTACACTCAAACTCTTTAAATATGAAAACCCACCACTGAATGAAGCCATTTTATGTGCCAGATGTAGTTTACATCTAATCCACAGGTTATTGGAGGCCCTCTAACATTATCTTGTAATATTTTTCCTCTCCTCCTCTTCATACCATGATAATTTGGTGGTCATGCCCCAAGGGCTTTGCTAGGGTTAAACTTCTGTATACCTCTCTGGAATTGATGGTATTATTGGAAATTCTCGAGATTACCAGTATAGTTCCTTAGAGGTGGGGACAGGGTAGGAACAAAGTCAAACTACCTCTTTGCCACTTTTCAAAGTTTAAAGCAGGAGCTGGCAAACTTTTCCTATAAACGGGCAGATGAAAGTTTGATGTTTTGTGGGCCACATACAGTCTTTTCACATATTCTTGGGTTTTTGTTTGTTCTTTACAGTCCTTTAAAATAGCTTGTGCCCACACACAACTACTGAAACTCTGCAACAAGAGAAGCCACCACAATGAGAAGCCCTCAGACCACAACTAAAATGTAGCCCCTGCTTGCGGCAACTAGAGAAAGCCCTCAGGAAGCAAGGAAGACCCAATGCAGTCAAACAAAAAAGAAAGAAAAGTAAAAAAAGATTAAAAAAAAAATAAAATAGCTTGTGGACTACACTAAAACAGGCTGAAGGGTGGGTTGATCCGTGGACTAAAGTTTGCCAGTCCCTGGTTTTAAAGCACAAAGTTTAAATTATGAACATTTTAAGCTCTTTCTAGTTTGTCTACAATTGATATATCTTGTTTCTTGTTTTCAAACAATTTTTTGGTCATTTCATCAGATAATGAAGAAAGGAAATATAAAACAGCTCTATTTCTCATTTTTTCCCCTGAAAATCTTCAGTAAAGATTTTAGTAGGATCCTATTTATTATTTGGTAGGATTATATTTGTTTCTAGAATCTGGTCTCTGTTGACTAATATTCTTTTGTATTTTAACAGTAATATTAAAATATTAATAATATTAACAGTGATATTTTTACCATCATAATGCTTGGCTTATCTACATAGATTTGAAAGAGATGGCCGTGGAATTTTAACACTCTGCATCTTAAATCCCCTTAGTGATCTGCACAGCTAAACACTGTATCACCTTCAACTTCTTTTTAGTAGAAGATCTGACAGTTTAACAAAGTGTGAAAATGTTAGTTGCTCAGTTGTCTGACTCTTTGCAACCCTGTAGACTGTAGCCCACCATGCTCTTCTGTCCATGGAATTTCCAGGAAAAATACTGGAGTGGGTTGCTATTTTCTTCTCCAGGGGGTCTTCCTAATCCAGGGATCGAGCCTAGGTATCCTGTATTGCAGATACATTCTTTACCGTCTGAGTAGCCTCTTCCTATTTCTTATTTTCTTCACCTGCTAACTTAGTAAAAATACTGTCACTTCTAATGAGCTATACAATAACCAGAGAAATATTTTAGAATTTATGAATTCATCAAATATTTACTGAATGCTTTTTATAAGAAGAGGTAGCAAGAATACACAAAAGAATTATACAAAAAAGGTCTTAATAACCTGGATAACCATGATGGTATTATCACTCACCTAGAGCCAGACATCCTGGAGTGTGAAGTCAAGCAGCCCTTAGAAAGAATTACCTAAAAACAAAGCTAGTGGAGTTGATGGAATTCCAGCTGAGCTGTTTCAAAGCCTAAAAGATGATGCTGTTAAAGTGCTACACTCCATATGTCAGCAAATTTGGAAATCTCAGCAGTGGCCACAGGGCTAGAAAAGGTCAGTTTTCATTCCAACCCCAAAGAAGGTCAATGCCAAAGAATGTTCAAACTATCGTACAATTGCCTTCATTTCACTTGCTAGCAAGGTTATGCTCAAAATCCTTCAAACTAGCCTTCAGCAGTACGTAAACTGAGAACTTCCAGATGTACAAGCTGGATTTAGAAAAAGCAGAGGAACCAGAGATCAAATTGTCAATATTCTTGGACCATCGAAAAAGCAAGAGAGTTCCAGAAAAACATTTATTTCTGCTTAATTTACTTAGCTAAAGCCTTTCTGTGGATTACAAAAAAATGTGGAAAATTCTTAGAGATGGGAATACCAGACCAAATTACCTGTCTCCTAAGAAACCGGTATGCATGTCAAGAAGCAACAGTTAGAACCAAACATAGAATAGCAAACTGGCTCAAAATTGGGAAAGGAGTACAATAAGACAGTCACTATCACTCTGTTTATTTAACTTATATGCAGAGTACATAATGTGAAATGCCAGGCTGGATGATTCACAAGCTGGAATCAAGATTACTGGGAGAAATATCAACAACCTCAAGATATGTGGATGATACCACTCCAGTGACAGAAAGTGGAAAGGAACTAAAGAGCTTACTGATGAGGGTGAAAGAGGAGAGTGAAAAAGCCAGCTTAAAACTCAAGATTCAAAAAACTAAGATCATGGCATCTGGTCCCATCACTTCATGGCAAATAGAAAAATTAGAAGCAGTGACAGATTTTAGGTCTTCCCTGGTGGCTTAGATAATAAAGAACCTGCTTGCCAATGCAAGAGACCTGAGAGACATGGGTTCAATCTCTGGGTCTGGAAGATCCCTGGAGGAGGAAATGGCAACCCACTCTAGTACTCTTGCATGGAGAATCCCATGGACGGAGGAGCCTGGCAGGCTACAGTCCGTGGGGTCACTAATAGTCAGACCCAAATGAGCAACACTCTCACACACACACACACATATACACAGTGACAGATTTTATTTTCTTGGGCTCCAAAGTCACTGCAGACTGTAACTGCAGCCATGAAATTAAAAGATGCTTGCTCCTTGGAAGGAAAGCTATGACAAACCTAGATAGTGTATTAAAAAGCAAAGACACCACTTTGCCAACAAAGGTTTGTATAGTCAAAGCTATTGTCTTTCCAGTAGTCATGTACAGATGTGAGAGCTGGAACATAAAGAAAGCTGAATGCCAAAGAACTGATACTTTCAAACTGTGGTGCTAGAGAAGACTCTTGAGAGTCCCTTGGACTGCAAGGAGATCAAACCAGCCAACACTAAAGGAAATCAGTCCTGAATATTCATTGGAAGGACTGTTGCTGAAGCTCCAATACTCTGGCCACCTAATCAAAGAGCTGATGCTGAGATTGAAGGCAGGAGAAGTGAGCAGCAGAGGACAAGGTGGTTAGATAGCATCACCAATTCAGTGGACATGAATTTAAGCAAACTCCTGGAGACAGTGGAAGACAGAGGAGCCTGGCACACTGCAGTCCATGGGGTAGCAAATAATTGGACATGACTTATTGACTAAACAACAACACTATGTTCTAGGCATGTGGATATAACACTGCAAAGACAAAATTCTCTGTCCTTGTTGTGAAGGTTACATTCTGTTCAGTGTTGGAGGTAGACAATAAAAAAAAGTAAGCCATATGGTATATGAGCAGGTAAAAAGTGCTCTGGCAAGAGACATAGAGTACGATAAGGAGAACAGGGTCAGTGGGTGGGGATTACAGTGTAAAATGTGTTGTTAAGGGAAGGTCACACTGGGGTCTTTTTAACAAAAAATTGAAAGAGCCCTGCAGACTATCTGGAATAAGAAGGTTCCAAAGTACAAAGGCTGTGATGTGGGAACATGACATGCCTGGAGTACTGGTGCTATACTTCAAGGTATAGCAAGGAGGCCTATGTAGCTGGAGAAGAGGCAATAAGAGTGAAGAAACGGGTAGATAATGAGGAAAGAGAGGTGATTAAAGGCCAGAATATGAAATGGTGATTAAAAGGCATCTGTGTCACTATCAAACCTGGCTTTCACCAAGTGAGATGGGAAGGCACTGGAGGGTTTTGAATGGAAGAACAATGTGATCTAAGTTTTAATGGGATTGCTCTGCCTTGTTAGAAACAATGGAAAGAGCAAGGGTGGTCACAGGCATGCCAACTAGGAGATCACAGTGATAATCCATGTGAGAGATGATGGTGCAGCAGCAGTGGTTAAGTGGCATCCAGAAAGTAGAGCAAACAAAGTCTGCTGACAGCCTGGATGTGAGGTTTGAGAAAAAAAATCAAGAACGTCTTCATGTTTCCTGATGTAAGCAAATAGAAGGATGGAACTGTCATTTACTGAGAGGGAAAGATCAAGATTTTGGTTTTGAACATGCTAGGTTTGAAAAAGTTGCAGAGACACAGCATAGGCAAAGGGATATATGCCTGGAGTTCAAGCGAGAAGAAACATAAATCGGGAAACCTTCAGCATATTGGTAGGTGAAGAGCCATGAAACTAGATAAAATAACCAAGCAGATAAGTACAGGCTCAGAAGAAAATACTATAAAAACTAAGTACTCT
Source organism: Neotragus moschatus (assembly GCA_006410615.1). Lineage (NCBI taxonomy): Eukaryota > Metazoa > Chordata > Mammalia > Artiodactyla > Bovidae > Neotragus > Neotragus moschatus. Next base: position 251,074 of record SJYA01001908.1, on the reverse strand, counting down.
GAGGAGCCAACCAGTTAAGAGGTTGGGAAGATGAAGAACAAGTAAAGACAGACTGAACAGTGAGTAAAGTAAGAAGAAAATCAGCAGAGTGCAGTGTCCTAGAAACCAAGGAGATAAAGTATTCCACTGATGCAGTGATCAGCTGTGCCAAACATGGCTGACAGTTACTGGATTTAGAAATGTGACATTGCTGGCAAACTGGAAGGAATGATCTCAGCTGGACTAGAATCTGGGTACATACTACATGATGCATACATGGATATATGTTGTCCCAATAGGGTTAAAACATCACAAAGAGAAACAGGCAGCAACGCCCAACTGTCGATGTCTTCCTGCTGAGCCTTCCAACTAGATTTCTTATAAAAACTATTTGTCATATCCTGAAAACACAAAACAATGAGATGGGTATTTCTAGTTTTTTGGGGACTCATTCTCAACTCACTGGTTGGGAAAGTGCTGTCCAAATGACTCTTGGAACAGAATGTAAAGAAAGTAATTGAAAAAGAAAAGACTTTTAAAAAGCCCCAGAATTATTATTATTATCTGCTTTGACCTCTTACCTTGATCACCAAGTACCAGGGCACCAGCTTCCAAAGCAAAATCTCCAGAGGAACTATCTTTTGAAAGAGTTACAGTCAAACCAGAAGTGGTTGTGGTATTACCACAAACATACACGCCACGTGGAGCAACACTGCATACTGCCTAAAGAAATGGAGAGTTTAAAAGAATCAAAGTAAAAGGGAAATAATACAGTAGTGGCTCACAAACATTAGCTATATGCCAGTCATTCTTCTAAAAGCTTTCCCATACAATCTTCACCACCACAGTAAGAGTATTATACAGTATTATACACCTGTTACTGATGTAGAACTAAGGTTTGAAGAGAGTAACTCACACAGCTTCATGGTGTGAGGTTAGGATTAAATCAAACCCAAGCAGCCTGATTCTAAAGTCTATGTTCATGTGAATACACAATTGCAACTTATGCTTCATTTCAAGTTATAATAGCAAATATGTAGGTATTAATTTTAGTTTCAGAAACCCCAGTGCTTCTTTAAACACCAGGTAATAAAATGGCTTAATAGTGTACACCTTCAAACAAGGTAACAGTACACAGAAAAGTGAAGTAGTGCAACAGCTAAAAGCATGGACCTCTGGAGTCAGGCAGACCTGTTTAAGCAGGTCTTCGCTCTATCATGTACCCACTCGTGGTGCTGCTCTTGAACCTCTCTTGAAACCTTAGCTTCCTTATGTTTTATTACATACTGCCTTGAGGGTTAAATGAGATCATATATGCAAGGCACTTAACCTGGTACATGGCATATAATATGTGCCTCGTGCAAGGCCACTGTACACCTTTGTGCACCTCATAGCCCTAGTAGGCAGTGCTTACCCTACTATGTCAACAGTGTGCTCTGGACTGATGTAGCAGACAACCTAAGTGAAGCTTTGGTGCCTAGCTAAATAAATGGTAGCTATCATTATTTCTGTTACTTGTAATTCCTTAGTTGTTAGTTTGAGAATATGTTGGCTTACTAAATGGTCAGAGGAAAATAGTTTAAAAATATAAACAACTCATAATTGCTCAGTTCAGTCACTCAGTCGTGTCCAACTCTTTGCGACCCTATGAACCACAGCACTCCAGGCCTCCCTGTCCATCACCAACTCCCAGAGTTCCCCCAAACTCGTGTCCATTGAGTCAGTGATGCCATCCAACCATCTCATCCTCTGTCGTCCCCTTCTCCTCCTGCCCCCAATCTTTCCGAGCATCAGGGTCTTTTCCAATAAGTCAGCTCTTTGTATCAGGTGGCCAAGTATTGGCATCTCAGCTTCAACATCAGTCCTTCCAATGAACACCCATGATTGATCTACTTTAGGATGGACTGGCTGGACCTCCTTACAGTCCAAGGGACTCTCAAGAGTCTTCTCCATCATAACTGTTAGTATTAGCCTAATTTTTAAAACCCTTGGCTTAGTGAGGCTAGCAGACTTACATGAAATTCAGATTCCCACACACACTTTTACCCGCATACCTTACCTAAGTATACTGTTTTCATTTTTACCATCTACTCTGTTTCACCTATAACTGGATACTCTGTGTCTCAGTTATCAGGCCTGCATCAACGGTTCAGAACAGAATAAAAACAAGTTGGCCCAATTGGCCAAAACAAACAAAATATGAAAACACAGGATTTAAAAAATATCTGATTAGAAATTAAAATGATAACTGAGTGATTTTTTGAAGTATACTTTTTATTTAAATATAATGTGCATAATTATAGTTCATGTAACTGTACAATTCAACAAATTTCCATGCAACTGACATCCATATCAAGAAACAACATAACTAGCGTTCCCAAAGTCCCTTTCCAAGTACCACCCAGTTAGCTTGTAACATAATAAACTAGTTGTGATTTATATGAAACTTTAAATGAATAGAACAAAAATAAAATAACTAACACCCAGCCATAGGGAATAATGACTCTGATGGACAATAGGTTTATAACACAATGAGGAGACCAGAGTTTTCAATTCTGGCTGCACTTCAGAATCACCTGTGGTTAAAAACATGTAGATGCTAAGACCCTTATTCAACAGATTCTTAATTCTTAATACTGGGGAAGGCCACAGTATTTTCGAAAGGCTCCAAAGCTGATAGTGATAGGGTTCCTAAGCATCCTTACATTGGCTTGGCAGGTGTCACTCCAAGCACAAGCATTCCAAGCCTGCACCTTCTAGCGCAGCACAGGGAGAACTACTAGCCTCTGATAGGCACAGCTAAAATCGTGGGGACGAACAACATAATGGTCATGGGAATTTTCTTGCTTTAGACTCAGAGAGAAGCTGTGGAGATGAACAGGATTGACCTATCATATTTATCAGACTATTCTTAAAGCCTATTCAGTGTTTATATAGTTGTATAAAGAGATATTGGGTGACCTGCTTTACTTTCTTGAACTATTCTATTCATAGGTGAGGTCACAACAATAAAGACTAGTAAAGCAATGCTGGATCCCCAAAAAGGTTAGGGGGGCTTCCCTGGTGGTCCAGTGGCTAAGACTTCATCCTCCCAACGCAGCTGAGCGGGGGCCCCGAGTTAAATCCTTGGTCAAGGAACTGGATCCTGCATGCTGCATCTAAAGATCCCACATACCCCAATGTCATAACTAAGACCCAGTGCAGCCAAATAAATTAAATAAATAAATATTTTAAAATAGAAAAGAAAGAAATCGTATTTTTTTAAATAAAAAAATAGGGGTTAGGTAAATGGTTAATATTTTACAATAGCTGACATCTGAACAGAGCAGTATGCTTGTACAGCCTGTGTGACAGGAGACTATTTTATAAGCAAAAGGTCAGATCCTAAATATATGATTTCCTACCTGTAGCATCTGACTTTTTCCCAAGCCTGGGTCTCCAACAACAAGGACATGGGGGTCTCCTCGAACTGGAATTCTGTTTTTGTCATCTGCATATTTCTGGCTTCCTCCAAAGAGTGCTAATGCCAAACCTGCTTTAACAAGCTCAAATGTGAAAGAAGAGAGAGAAAAAACAAGAAAGAAAAACAAAGATGACTAGCAAAAAGGATGCTTCTCCTAATATTTACAACGTTCGTGGGGGGATTTTTTTTTTTTAAAAAAAACATGACTGCATTTTGCGTTTCTCTTTTCCTAAGAAAAGTCTAAAAATACACGTCTTTAATGTAAATCATTAGAAAGCATATAAAATAAGGTATCATAAAAGTCACCGAGTGAAGACCTACCTTGCCAGGCATTGAATCCATTCCAGAAACCTTAGCTTCTGCTTTACCATCTACTGTGTCCAGAGTCACTTTAAAAGAAGTCCATTCCTATCAACTCTAATTGGTAAGAAGCTCTGTCTTACAAGGGACTGTGGTTTCTCTCTCACATCATTTATTTATGGAGAATAATGATTTATATTAAACTATGAATAACTGGCCAACAGAAATTACTACTTTTTGCAAAATCTTTATATTCTATTTTTGCTAAATTTATGTATTTTTGAGTAAAATGAAGTAAAATACTTACTTCATGACCAAAAATGACAGGGCAAAGCGAGCTGAAAAACAGAATACAATTTATAAATTCTAACTCACATTTTTCAGGTGATAAAGAAAATCTACTTTACAATCTGCTTAATTTACTTTACTTAGTACCAAACAGCTCAAGAAACTTTATTCTAACAAGAAATTTATCAAAATTCTTGATGAATCTATAAAGGGAAGAATACTTTAGAAATTGTGTCTGTGTAAGGGAGACAGGATACTTACAAAGCATTTACATTACTAGCCTTTAAAATGCATCATAGGGACTTCCCTGGCAGTTCAGTGGTTAAGATACCACATCAGGGGTTTGATCCCTGATTAGGTAACTAAGATTCTGCATGCCATGTGGCATGGCAAAAAAAAAAAAAAGAAACACATCATAATCATGTGTTATGATTATGGGTTATTCTGCACACTAATACTTTAGGGTAAGGAATTATCTTTTATATGAATAGACGTCTTTAGACTTGTGTAGCCAAGTCATTGAAAGAAAGAGACTAAAGGGTGAACTGAGTACACAATATTTAAAGAAAGAATAAAATTTTTTCAGTTCAAAGAATCAGAATAAACAAGGTCATATATGAACATATGAAGTATTATATTTAATATAAAGAAGTATCTCACATCTGTCAGTTGTATAAACAGGTACAAAAAGGACAGGGTGGGAGACATACAATCAGGAATAAACTCTGAAACATTTTATCTCTGTTAATATATGTAAACACGAAGTTGGTATCCTGCCATTCCTCCTTGGCAATCATTGTTCAGCATGCTCCTGCAGATCACTGCTCACCTCCTACCAAGCAACTAACTGCATCTGTGTGCCAAAAGGCTTTCTATGGCTGCAGAAGCATTAGCAGCAGGCAGGCTGGGCAGAACAGAAGTGCTGGCCTGTCTAATATTCTCAGGAGCAGCTCCAAATCTAGACCCTTAAACAGAAAAATACTGAGGCTAGGTCTTTAATCAAGTGTCCCAGAGGCCTCAGAAAAGATTAAGCCTTCATTAAGGCACCAGACACTGATTGCATTCCTTCTCTCACTTTCTCATTCCCCTCTCAGTATTTCTGAGGGTAATCTCCCAGATAAACCACACTCATGCAAATCATTGTTTCTGAAGGAATCTAAACTAAAACAGCCTTCTATTTGTCTTCTCCATTCTCTTCTCAAAGGCTTCCATTTGTTAATCTAGCAAGGGTTGACAAGGAGATCCAACCAGTCATTCCTAAAGGAGATCAGTCCTGGGTGTTCATTGAAAGGACTGATGTTGAAGCTGAAACTCCAATATTTTGGCCACCTGATGCAAAGAGCTGACTCACTGGAAAAGACCCTGATGCTGGGAAAGATTGAGGGCAGGAGGAGAAGGGGACGACAGAGGATGAGATGGTTGGATGGCATCACCAACTCAATGGACATGGGTTTGGGTGGACTCCGGAAGTTGGTGATGCACAGGGAGGCCTGGCATGCTGTGGTTCATGGGGTCGCAAAGAGTCGGACGTGACTGAGCGACTGAACTGAATTGAACTGAAGGGTTGACAACATTTTTCATAAAGGGCCAGAAAATAAACAGTTTCACTTTTACTGTCTGGGTCATAACTATCCAACTTTCATCAAAGCAACAATCAATAGTTTGCAAATTAATGGGTAGGGCTGTGTTCTAATAAAACTTTATTTACCAAAATAGGCAGCTTTCCTAGTTTGCCAATCCCTACAAGATTAACAAATGGAGAGCCATGAAAAATTCTAAATTTAGAACTAAAAGGTAAAAGCAAACTGTAGGAAGGAAATCCAGGTTTTTCACACTAACATAAGTACTTCATTAAGTACGGCAGAAAAAGGACCACTGCACATGTTTACTGTTATTTTAATTGGTAAGAGGTGCCAAAGAGGTGTTTTGGTTCTCAACCAGGGAGTTCCACGGCTACCTGCTACAGACCACTCACCACTCCACCACTTAACCACCAGATCACAGGAGTCTCCCTAGCTCAGGGCACCCTATCTAGCAGGATGGGTTTGGATGGTTATGTATTCAAAGGATATCTTTGAGGGTTTAAGAACAAAGAACCCTCAAGGAATCTATACTTTTCCCAGCTTGTTAATTAACATATTAAAGGCAGAAAAAAGTGTCCAATTCTCCTAGAGCCCAAAGGCTAAATGACAGGATCAATTTTTCTAATACAGTGCACTTCAAAATCTCAGTTCTTTACCTCTGTTTAGTACATCTACTATTCAGTTTCTCATTTTCTATTTCTTCAAAATTATCCAAAAAACTGCCAAAATAATAGCACATTGTGTTAACCATGTTAAGTATATAATGAAATCTCATTTAATCTTTAGAACAACATTCTGAGGCAGGTATTATTATTTCTACTTTAGAAGATAAAAATGAAGGAGAAATTAAATGCCCCAGATTACAACCAGAAGTGGCTGAAGCAAGATTCTAACTTAGGTTTATATCACCCTAAAAAAGTCTGTAAACACTAAAGCAAAAGTACCTCAACACTGTTTCTTCTCTATTGCAGGACAATAACACAGAAATAAAAACTATTCTAAAATACTTCTCGGTAGCAAGTGACTTCTATGTGACTCTTTCTTGCTTTCTAAAAGTAAACAAACAATCCTCTACATACAACTAATTGAATTTACTTTGGAATTCCATGACTCTTCTGTTGAGTAACCAGTTAATGTGAGATAGTAAATTTTCCTTATTGTTTCAGCTAGAGATCAGCAATCTCATTTGTAAAGGTACAAACAGTAAATATCTGTGACCCGTCTCTATCACATCTACTCAACTCTGTCACTGTAGCTCAAAAGCAGTCAGATACTATGTAAATGAATGAGTGTAGCTGTGTTCCAATAAAAGCTAATTTGTGGACAGCAAAATCTGAATTTCGTGTAATTTTGTGTCATGAAATATTCTTCTTTTGTATTTTCTTCAGTCATGAGAAAACATAAAAACCAATCTTAGCTCACAGGCTATACAAAAATGAGTAAATAGCTGAATTCTATCTCTTCCACCTTGCCCTTTTTGTTTGAATAGGATTATACAATTGATGACTGGAAAATACTTATTTATATTCAACATAATACTTCATATATTCATATATAGCCTTATGTATTCTAATTCTTTGAACTGAATATGAAATTTCAGTTCAAATATGAATATGAAATAAAATATGAAATTTTGTCCCTTTAAATATTATGTATACAGTTCACCCTTTAGTCTCCTTTTTTCAGTGACTTGGCTGCACAGGTCTAAAGATCTCTGCTGCTGCTGTTGCTAAGTCGCTTCAGTCGTGTCCAACTCTGTGCAACCCCACAGAGGGAAGCCCACCAGGCTCCCCCGTACCTGGGATTCTCCAGGCAATAATACTGGAGAGGGTTGCCATTTATTTCTCCAGTACACGAGAGTGAAAAGTCAAAGTAAAGTTGCTCAGTCATGTCCGACTCTTAGCGACGTCATGGACTGCAGCCTACCAGGCTCCTCCGTCCATGGGATTCTCTAGGCAAGAGTACTGGAGTGGGGTGCCATTGCCTTCTCCACTAAAGATGTCTAATGAATTGTAATTTGCAACCATTTTGACTGGTTTTCAATTACTGGTAGTCAAAAGCACCCCCAACATGCACATGATAAAACAGAACTTGAGATAATATCATACATACTTGACAATGAGCTTAAACAGGTTTTCTTCAGACTGAATCTCCTGGATGGCATAAAGGTCTTTAAGTGAGAACTCCATCAATGCTCCATGCTTACATTCATCCTCGGAAGCCTTTGTTTTCTGTCCTTTGTTATTGCTAACAGAATTTGCTTCAATGTACAAAAGGAACATGCATTTGTCATTCTTATTTCGAGAACCTGTAAATTTCAAAGTACAAAAATACAGTAATTGGTATTTTCATTTTCCCTACAGAGATTCAAGTAGAATGTAAAAGAAAGGCATGGTAAGTTATATTGCTAAATAAACCTTGATTTTAGAGGGAAAGTTGCACCTATATAAGAATCAAGGAGTTCTTTAAATTACTGGAAATTCAGAAATATCTTTAAAAGGGAAAAGATGAATGCTGACAAACTACTGAGAGACAGTCAAATTGAGGAAAATTATACCACACCTTCCTCAGCATTGGAGACTTTGACAACTCCGGTGATAGTCACTGTGTCTCCTGGTACACAGCTATCCACGAGATCATGAACAAGCTCACATTCTATTGTTCGTGGAATCCGACCTGCTTCTCGCTGATCATCAGACATCAACTCCTGTATTCTAAAAAGTTAAACAGTTTTCACTCAGTACTTATACTGACTCTAGGTTATTTCTTCAACATATTAATTATTCAGGGTCCATGTGGTGCTAAGCTAGATAAAGGGCAGTTCTTTAGTTAAAAAGGTTCAACAGTATATCTAAAACTACTTCGGCAATTTCCAATTAAAGATAGCAGAATAGGCACATGCATTAGCCTACCTTCCCATCAAAATGTGCACCAAGATGACAGTCACTAAAAGAGTGAAGGGAAATTTTGGGTTGTGCAAAGGTGCCATCAACAAGTAGTTCAGTTCAGTTGCTCAGTTGTGTCCGACTCTTTGTGACCCCATGAATCGCAGCATGCCTGGCCTCCCTGTCCATCACCATCTCCTGGAGTTCACTCAGACTCACGTCCATCGAGTCCATGATGCCATCCAGCCATCTCATCCTCGGTCGTCCCCTTCTCCTCCTGCCTCCAATCCCTCCCAGCATCAGAGTCTTTTCCAATGAGTCAACTCTTCGCATGAGGTGGCCAAAGTACTGCAGCTTCAGCTTCAGCATCATTCCTTCCAAAGAAATCCCAGGGCTGATCTCCTTCAGAATGGACTGGTTGGATCTCCTTGCAGTCCAAGGGACTCTCAAGAGTCTTCAACACCACAGTTCAAATGCATCAATTCTTCGGCGCTCAGCCTTCTTCACAGTCCAACTCTCACATCCATACATGACCACAGGAAAAACCATAGCCTTGACTAGATGGACTTTAGTCAGCAAAGTAATGTCTCTGCTTTTGAATATGCTATCTAGGTTGGTCATAACTTTCCTTTCAAGGAGTAGGCGTCTTTTAATTTCATGGCTGTAGTGATTTTGGAGCCCCCCAAAACAAAGCCTGACACTGTTTCCACTGTTTCCCCATCTATTTCCCATGAAGTGATGGGACCGGATGCCATGATCTTCATTTTCTGAATGTTGAGCTTTAAACCAACTTTTTCACTCTCCTCTTTCACTTTCATCAAGAGATATGAAATTTTAGAAAACAGAAAATGGGAAAGTATTTATGGATAAAATATGATGAATTCCAGAACACACACAGGAAAAATTTACACAGGTGTAAGAGAAGTAGGAGCCAATGTTCTCAGCCCCAGAGAGCCTTCTAAGTTGGAGCTGGCAGGAATGCAAACTGGGAGTGGATGGTCGAAACAAAACAGGATAATCAACTGAAAGCAAGTCACTGAATAGCTATTCAGAAATTATTTGGAAGGTGGGTAGACAGGAAGGTAGAAGAATGAGGGCACCCCACCAAAGCTATCAGGCCTCCCCACCCAACAAAACCAGATCACTGTTCCAAGGAAACAGACCATCTACACTGTGAAGGTAGCTAAAGTGTCAAGAGGGGAGTCAGAGCTCTGACATAAGGCTCCTCATTCTGGCACCTGAGGAGCCCAAATCAAATTAAAAAACACATTCATAAAGCAAAATCTGATAGTCAAAACCCTACCTTCTATCCAGTGATGAGGCTTTTTGAAGAAAAACTCCTACCTAAGAAATAGCAAAGGAAACCTACTTCAAATTTCTCATTCCTCATCAGATATTTGAGGATGAAATGGCAACAATTCAAAAAGGAGAAGAGCATTAAAAAAAAACAAGCTAACAGTTTCTGAGAAAACATTACCTTCATAAACCAAAAATAAGCTGCTATAAAAAAGAAACTATTGGAAAACACAAGTGTGAAATCAGGAAAGTTAAAGACGTATATAAAAACCAAACATTTACAGAAGGGATACAAGCAAAAAAGCAAAGAAATCTAGAGAAGAGCATAAAGAAAACAAAGGGTGAGGAGATTCCCAGGTGGTCCAGTGGTTAAGAATCCGTCTTGCAATTTGGGGGACATGGGTTCGATCCCAGGCCATGGAGCAACTAAGCCCACATGCAAAACAAGAGAACTTCCATGCTGCAACTGCTGAGCCTCTGTGTTCTACAGCCCAAGTGCCACAACTAGAGAGAAGCCCTGGTGCCTAGAGAACCCTGGGCACCACAACAAAGAGCCTATGTGCCACAAATAAGACCCAATGCAGTTAAATAAACAAATATTAAAAAAACAAAAGCAAGGGTGAAGGACAGCAACTGAATGGATGAACCTGACGGGAAGCACAAAAAGAGAAAACAGAAAGGAGATATTCTAGAGTGGAAGAGAGTGTCAAGCAGGATGAAGATATGATCAGATAGACTCAAACTTTTCCAGAACACTATAGATAAAAAGATTACAAAGAGTTGGAAAAGTACTAAACAACAAGGTTAAAGTTCAAATATGAAGCATGTTAAAATATGGGATAATTCAGTGAAGCACGAGAAAAGATAATCCATGTTTTAAAAACATTCTCTCTTAAAAAAAAAAAAATTATTTGGCTGTATCTAAATTGTGGCACATGGGCTCAGTAGTGGCGGCCCACAGGGTTAGCTGTCCCATAGCGCGTGGGCTCTTAGTTTTCTGACCAGGGATCAAACCCACGCTCCCTGCATTGGAAGGCAGATTCTTAACCACTGGACCAGCAGGGAAGTCCCAAAGATAATCCATTTTGATTTTGATGCTTGGGTCATTATCCTTTAAGGGGGGAGAAAATCCAACAAAACTACCCAACCCAATTACACAAATTACAATTCCTTCTCTTGGCATCTGATCACCTGAGTTGATTCTTTGTTGAACAATATTTACATTATCATTATAAAACATAAGTGCTGTTTGTTGGTTTTATCAGATATGACCTATGAATAAAACATGACAGATAATTCCGATTAGGAAAAAGCAGCAAACCTGGACAACTTAAAAGCAACATTTTAGCTGAAAAAAGTCCAAAGGTAGAAGAGGAAGAAGGGAAAGAAGCACTGAAAGGTTGTGGTTGACCCACGAAAAGACGCCGGGATTCCTGGCCTCCAGAGGAGAAGAATTCAATTTGGGGCCAGAGACGAGGCTTGATCGCTCAGAGCTTTTGTGTAATAGTTTTATCAAAGTATAAGACACCACCCTTATGGCAGAAAGTAAAGAGGAACTCAAAAGCCTCTTGATGAAAGTGAAAGAGGAGAGTGAAAAAATTAGCTTAAAGCTCAACATTCAGAAAACGAAGATCATGGCATCTGGTCCCATCACTTCATGGCAAATAGATGGGGAAACAGTGAAAACATAGTCAGACTTTATTTTGGGGGGCTGCAAAATCACTGCAGATGGTGACTGCAGTCATGAAGTTAAAAGACGCTTACTCCTTGGAAGAAAAGTTATGACCAACCCAGATAGCATATTCAAAAGCAGAGATTTTACTTTGCCAACAAAGGTTCATCTAGTCAAGGCTATGNCAGGCCTCCCCACCCAACAAAACCAGATCACTGTTCCAAGGAAACAGACCATCTACACTGTGAAGGTAGCTAAAGTGTCAAGAGGGGAGTCAGAGCTCTGACATAAGGCTCCTCATTCTGGCACCTGAGGAGCCCAAATCAAATTAAAAAACACATTCATAAAGCAAAATCTGATAGTCAAAACCCTACCTTCTATCCAGTGATGAGGCTTTTTGAAGAAAAACTCCTACCTAAGAAATAGCAAAGGAAACCTACTTCAAATTTCTCATTCCTCATCAGATATTTGAGGATGAAATGGCAACAATTCAAAAAGGAGAAGAGCATTAAAAAAAAACAAGCTAACAGTTTCTGAGAAAACATTACCTTCATAAACCAAAAATAAGCTGCTATAAAAAAGAAACTATTGGAAAACACAAGTGTGAAATCAGGAAAGTTAAAGACGTATATAAAAACCAAACATTTACAGAAGGGATACAAGCAAAAAAGCAAAGAAATCTAGAGAAGAGCATAAAGAAAACAAAGGGTGAGGAGATTCCCAGGTGGTCCAGTGGTTAAGAATCCGTCTTGCAATTTGGGGGACATGGGTTCGATCCCAGGCCATGGAGCAACTAAGCCCACATGCAAAACAAGAGAACTTCCATGCTGCAACTGCTGAGCCTCTGTGTTCTACAGCCCAAGTGCCACAACTAGAGAGAAGCCCTGGTGCCTAGAGAACCCTGGGCACCACAACAAAGAGCCTATGTGCCACAAATAAGACCCAATGCAGTTAAATAAACAAATATTAAAAAAACAAAAGCAAGGGTGAAGGACAGCAACTGAATGGATGAACCTGACGGGAAGCACAAAAAGAGAAAACAGAAAGGAGATATTCTAGAGTGGAAGAGAGTGTCAAGCAGGATGAAGATATGATCAGATAGACTCAAACTTTTCCAGAACACTATAGATAAAAAGATTACAAAGAGTTGGAAAAGTACTAAACAACAAGGTTAAAGTTCAAATATGAAGCATGTTAAAATATGGGATAATTCAGTGAAGCACGAGAAAAGATAATCCATGTTTTAAAAACATTCTCTCTTAAAAAAAAAAAAATTATTTGGCTGTATCTAAATTGTGGCACATGGGCTCAGTAGTGGCGGCCCACAGGGTTAGCTGTCCCATAGCGCGTGGGCTCTTAGTTTTCTGACCAGGGATCAAACCCACGCTCCCTGCATTGGAAGGCAGATTCTTAACCACTGGACCAGCAGGGAAGTCCCAAAGATAATCCATTTTGATTTTGATGCTTGGGTCATTATCCTTTAAGGGGGGAGAAAATCCAACAAAACTACCCAACCCAATTACACAAATTACAATTCCTTCTCTTGGCATCTGATCACCTGAGTTGATTCTTTGTTGAACAATATTTACATTATCATTATAAAACATAAGTGCTGTTTGTTGGTTTTATCAGATATGACCTATGAATAAAACATGACAGATAATTCCGATTAGGAAAAAGCAGCAAACCTGGACAACTTAAAAGCAACATTTTAGCTGAAAAAAGTCCAAAGGTAGAAGAGGAAGAAGGGAAAGAAGCACTGAAAGGTTGTGGTTGACCCACGAAAAGACGCCGGGATTCCTGGCCTCCAGAGGAGAAGAATTCAATTTGGGGCCAGAGACGAGGCTTGATCGCTCAGAGCTTTTGTGTAATAGTTTTATCAAAGTATAAGACACCACCCTTATGGCAGAAAGTAAAGAGGAACTCAAAAGCCTCTTGATGAAAGTGAAAGAGGAGAGTGAAAAAATTAGCTTAAAGCTCAACATTCAGAAAACGAAGATCATGGCATCTGGTCCCATCACTTCATGGCAAATAGATGGGGAAACAGTGAAAACATAGTCAGACTTTATTTTGGGGGGCTGCAAAATCACTGCAGATGGTGACTGCAGTCATGAAGTTAAAAGACGCTTACTCCTTGGAAGAAAAGTTATGACCAACCCAGATAGCATATTCAAAAGCAGAGATTTTACTTTGCCAACAAAGGTTCATCTAGTCAAGGCTATGGTTTTTCCAGTGGTCATGTATAGATGTGAGAGTTGGACTGTGAAGAAAGCTGAGCGCCGAAGAATTGATGCGTTTGAACTGTGGTGTTGGAGAAGACTCTTGAGAGTGCTTTGGACTGCAAGGTGTTGGAGAAGACTCTTGAGAGTCCCTTGGACTGCAAGGAGATCCAATCAGTCCATTCTGAAGGACATCAGCCCTGGGATTTCTTTGGAGGGAATGATGCTGAAGCTGAAACTCCAGTACTTTGGTCACCTCATGCAAAGAGTTGACTCACTGGAAAAGACTCTGATGCTGGGAGGGATTGGAGGCAGGAGGAGAAGGGGACAACAGAGGATGATGGCTAGATGGCATCACGGACTCGATGAACATTGACTCTGAGTGAACTCCGGGAGTTGGTGATGGACAGGGAAGTGTGCTGCGATTCATGGGGTTATAAAGAGTCAGACATGACTGAGTGACTAAACTGAACTGAACTGAACTGAACTGAAAGAAGACAGACATAGGCATCACAAGGGGGCAGAAAGAGTATCCCCCTGCTAGTCTTCAGGGGATGTTATATAGTCACTAGCAGTCTGTCAATGAAAGAAAGGAATGTCTTAAAACTCAGAATGGCACCAGGCCCCTCATCCATAATATGTATTTTGGGATAATCTCGGCACCAGACGATTCATGCCAGGCCATAAAATGATTGACTTGAATCTTGTAGAAGGGCAGATTACCATACAAATAGTTTCATTTATATAGATTAAGGGAAGAATGTCTGAGTATAAAATACTAGTTTGTCAAGTAGGTTCTGAGCCATTAGGCAGGACTTGAAGACAGAGTTTGGGGTAAATGCATAGTACATTAACATAGTTTAGAGACATCAAGGGGACATTTCATGCAAAGATGGGCTTGATAAAGGACAGAAACGGTATGGACCTAAAAGAAGCAGAAGACATTAAGAGGTGGCAAGAATACACAGAAGAACTACACAAAAAAGATCTTCACGACAAAGATAATCACAATGGTGTGATCACTCACCTAGAGCCAGACATCCTGGAATGTGAAGTCAAGTGGGCCTTAGAAAGCATCACTACGAACAAAGCTACTGGAGGTGATGGAATTCCAGTGGAGCTATTTCAACTCCTGAAAGATGATGCTGTTAAAGTGCTGCACTCAATATGCCAGCAAATTTGGAAAACTCAGCAGTGGCCACAGGACTGGAAAAGGTCAGTTTTCATTCCAATCCCAAAGAAAGGCAATGCCAAAGAATGCTCAAACTACAGCACAATTGCATTCATCTCACACGCTAGTAAAGTAATGCTCAAAATTCTCCAAGCCAGGCTGCAGCAATACGTGTACCATGATCTTCCAGATGTCCAAGCTGGTTTTAGGAAAGGCAGAGGAACCAGAGATCAAATTGCCAACATCTGCTGGGTCATCGAAAAAGCAAGAGAGTTCCAGAAAAACATCTATTTCTGCTTTCTTGACTATGCCAAAGCCTTTGACTGTGTGGATCACAATAAACTGGAAAATTCTGAGAGAGATGGGACTACCAGACCACCTGACTTGCCTCTTCAGAAACCTATATGCAGGTCAGGAAGCAAGAGTTAGAACTGGACATGGAACAACAGATTGGTTCCAAATAGGAAAAGGAGTACGTCAAGGCTGTATATTGTCACCCTGCTTATTTAACTTATACACAGAATATATCATGAGAAATGCTGGGCTGGAAGAAGCACAAGCTGGAATCAAGATTGCCGGGAGAAGATGAATGGATAACAAAGCTGTGGTACATATACACAATGGAGTATTACTCAGCCATCAAAAAGAATACATTTGAATCAGTTCTAATGAGGTGGATGGAACTGGAGTCAATTATACAGAGTGAAGTGAGCCAGAAAGAAAAACACCAATACAGTATACTGACACATATATATGGAATTTAGAAAGATGGTGGTGTTAAACATGTACGCGAGACAGCAAGAGAGACACAGATGTGTAGAACAGCCTTTTGGACTCCGTGGGAGAGGGAGAGGGTGGGAGGATTTGGGAATACGGCATTGTAACATGTATGATATCATAAGGGAAACAGATTGCCTGTCTAGGTTTGATGCAGAAGGCTTGGGACTGATGGGTGGGGATGATCTGGAGGGATGGTGTGGGGAGGGAGGGGGAAGGGAGGGGGTCCGGATTGGGAACTCAGGTACACTTATGGCTGATATATGTCAATGTATGGCAAAATGAGTACAGTATTGTAAAGCAAAACAAACTAAAAAATAAAAATTAAAAAAAATTAAAAAAAATAAAAACAATTGCTGACAGACATATAATAAAAATTACCATTTTCCTTAAAGAATTGTAATATAGGTATATTATAACTAAGCTGCATTATGAAGCTATATCGAATGGGTGATCACTTTTTTTTGCACTACTGACAAGTTTACTTAAATATAAACCAGTATTTTAAATCTGCATTTTCTTTTTGCCCATGCATGCAGGCATCAATTTTCTGTAATGGACTCTTAACAAACCACTGTAGCTGCCATTGTCAAGGGCAAAACAGTTATTATATCTAACGGCATATTTATTTTGGTCTTTTTCAAAAATCATCTTGATTTCTTAGCAGACTTAATCATACTCCTTGAGAGCTTGTCTTTGGCTTTATGAAGCCATCTTCTGATTTTCTCTCTTGCTCTTGGCCTCTCACCAGTTACTTTGGAGAACTCTCTAGTTCTGTCCTTTGTTGTTGCTGCATAGTTGCCAAGTCGTGTCCGACTCTTTTGCAACTCAGCAGACTGTAGCCCTGCGGGCTTCTCTGTCCATGGGGTTATCCAGGCAAGAATACTGGAGTGGGTTACCATTTCCTTCTTCAAGGGATCTTCCTGACCCAGGGATTGAACCCATGGCTCCTGTATTGGCAGGCAGATTCTTTACCACTGAGCCACCAGGGAAGCCCACTTCTATCCTTAACCAGGATTATTTACCTNCTGAGCGACTGAACTGAACTGAAGACCAACATTTCCATAAGAAAAATGCATTGGTTAACTCAACGTTTGAGTATAGTTAACTTCAGGTGAAACCAAGTGTCATTATGGCAACACAGTATTTTAAGAGAAACCTCCTTTTAAATTTGTATAGAGAAGGAAAAAAATATCCATAATTTGTTTCCTCCTGCCACTTAAGAGAGATAAAAATTTCTGACACTTGCAGCCTATTTCCTCCCTTTGGAGACCCTGGCCTTCCTGCCTGTTACCCTCTCACCATGTCTCTAATATCCTCAGCTCACAGAGTGGATGAGTAAAGTGAAAAGAGAGATATGATAATGCTATCTAGAATTATGTATAAGGCAACAAGAAGTTGTAAGAACTGTGACCTTCCATGTTGATGAAGTTTTTAAAAACATTTAATATGCATTATTTTAAAACTTTTTAATCACTTATATGATGAATATAACCACAAACCCTACTGCACAGTTACCCACTACCTTCACTCTCAAAGCACATTTAAAAACTGCCAAACTGAGACTTCCCTGGTGGTCCAATGGTTAAGAATTCGCCTGCCAATATAGGGTACACGGGTTTAATCCCTAGTCCAGGAAGATCCCTCATGCCACAGGGCAACTAAGCCTGTGGACCACAACTACTGAGCCCATGCTCTAGAGCCCATGAGCCACAACTACTAAGCCCACGTGCCACAACTACTGAAGCCTGCATGCCTAGAGTCCGTGCTCTGCAATAAGAGAAGCCACCACAATGAAAAGCCCGTACACTACAACTAGAGAGTAGCCTTCACTAGTCACAACTAGAGAAAGCCCAAGCACAGCCAAAACTAAATTAATTAATTTTTAAAAAATCCTGGTGAACTGCAATGAGAAGTATCAGAATGACACAAACATGCTAAGATCATCTTGCTTTAAAAAAAGTATTTTAGACTTTTCTTATTAAAAGAACACTTATTTTTATGTCACCTTTGGAAAAACTTAAAATCACAGATAAACAAAAAGAAGAATATAACAATCACCCTCATCTCACTTCCCAAACAGTATACTCTCAACATGTCTTATTTACCAGTGTTGTTTTTTAACAGAAGATAAATAGTCAGTATTATATATTAATAGTAGAAAACATTCTGTGACCTGCTTTACAACTAAATTTAGTGTAAACATTTCTAGATGTCATTTCTAAACACTCTCCTACATCATCATAATTAGTGGCTATACAATAATTCACTGTGCCATCCTTCTTATAATATTTTCTTGAGATGTTTAGGCTATTCTCCATTTTTGATCATCAACACTATGAAAACATACCTTCAGCAAGTAATTTCTGCACGTGTTGTGACTGTCTTCATCAGATGAACTCCTAGAACTAGGACTGCTTCTGATTTACACTATAAAACTGTCACCCTGATGCATCCAAACGTTTCAATGCTAGCTGAAAAACTATAATTTAATTCCTATGGACATCCAAACTAAGGCTCAGAAAGAAATGAAACTGAATTTACTATATGTGTCAGGAAGGCAGGCTTTCTTCTAGGGCAAAAAATCATTTTATCAATAGACTAAAACAACTATCATGTAAGCTAATACTGCATTAACAAAGTTTTACTATAACTGACTCATTTAAAATGAACTTGAGTAATACCTTTTAAAAACCCACAAAAAGGATTTAAATGTCCTCTTTTTCTCAATCATCTACCCCTAAGTTTGATTTCCTAATATTAGGAGATGATCATTCAAATTCAGTTAAAAAACTTCAGCCTATTTTTAGTCTGCTATTTTTACCTGAAAACAAAGAGACTTTAAAATCACTTACAAGCCATAATAATATAATTAAATCACTAGATCTTCCATGGATCTATGTGGAGCTCATAACACCTTTGAGGCCCTCACTACCCTCTTCAGTGGTGAAAGTACTATAGACACAGCCTGGAAACAAGGCTTCCCCATTCACAAGGCACATGATCACACTCAAGAGTTTGAAACATTTCATCTTCTATAAAATGCTGTGTTTGTAAAGATCTCAGCATAGTGCACAGTTGATTACTATATATATTGGTCTTGGTTTTTACAGGGCAGAAGGAGGTCAAGCTAGGACAGGGCTTGGTAGAAATTTATTTCACTTTCCCCCCATGTTCTTAGAAGTGTCCTGGATAGCACTCTGACTTCAAAGCTATCCATTACATTATATTTAGGGATGAGTTATTGGACTATAGCCCCACCAAAAAAATGGGATAAACTGTTAGACTAAAAATATACACACACAGAGAGAAAACTATCTGACTTTCAAAAAGAAAACCAAGTTTTTTAAATACTCATACAGAAAAATGTCTCATGAATAGTATGAACATAAAATGAAACATTTATTTCTAAAGGAGTCTCCATTTTAAAACTTGAAAACAATATTATTTCTAGACTATCTTCATTATGGAATGAAACACTGTTGTTGTTTAGTTGCTAAGTCATGTCTGACTTTTGTGACCCCACAGACTGCAGTCTGTCATACAGCTTTGCTTGTAGGTAAATCCAGTTCAATGAGTCACATAAATGAGATATAAAATAATTTCTCAGTAGCAAAATGATGAAATACTTGCACATCAAATCCTTTCTGGAATCCGAAAGAAAACAAATTCAAATAATTATCACTTCAACACATAACTCTTCACCAAATAAACTGTTTATACTTTATTACTATCTACACATAAGAATCAAAGTACAATACAGGAATACTGTAATAAAATTTACTTGGCAGTATAAGAGCTGCCTTTTATTTAATAGTTTGATTGCTTACTTGATTGACTGCCAGTCCATCGTAACTGTGAGAGGAGAGCTAGGAAGAGCTGTAAATGACTTCCCTCGACATGCTGGCACAGGACACTGCAATAAGATTAATTCATACTTAAATTTTGCTGAATTATAATCATATCTCAGGAAAATTCAAGTTAAAATGCTTCATTTAGTATGTTTAAACATTGATCCCAGAACAGTATTAAAGTAAGATGAGCTAAAAGCTGCAATGATCTATTTCCTTCTATTACTGATTCTGTTTTTGAGGCACTTTTTCACCTGACCTCTCTTGATTACTGCTCTTATTCTTTCTGCTGTGGGTATGCAAGCCTCCTTACATGCCTCTCACACCAAACACTTATTCCTTCCTTTGTATTCAAGTAGTGTCCCAATCCTTGAATATCCCCTTATATCCAGTCCCACATACCCAGCCCCCATCTTCTCTTTTTTCAAAAGCCTTTCTTGGTCTTCTTTAATCCCCAGTTCTCCTATCTAATCTCTTTCTGCACTGTCTGTATAGTATTAAATATAATATTTTTATTGTACCACACAGGCAGTTCTCAACATGTAAGTCAGTGTTCAAGTTTTCATGAATCATTTATTTTCATAAATAACTTAAGTACCTCAAGATGCATTTATAAATACAGAGACTGTGGCAAACTGTGTTTTCCAAATATGGTTGTAATATCTCCCCTCAAACCTTCCCAGAACCTTGGCACTCCCCTATTAAGAGCTGGGGTCTGATTTCCCTCTCCTGGAATGTGGACAGGCTTGAAACCAACTGAATGCGACAGAAGTGAGGCTGCTTGACTTCTGAGGCTGCCTCAAAAGAGGCAAAGCCATTCCTGCCGCCAGCTGGAACTCTGCCTCTTGAAGCTATCGGCAGTCATGTGAGCAGAATGAGTGTCCTGAGCAACTATACTGTGTGTGAGAAGCCAAAACCAGCCCACACAGAACGATGATATAGAGAAGAGATGCTGGCCAGCACCCAGCCACTCCAGTCCATTGCTGTTCCATCCAGCTTCGTAAGAGATCAAGACTTAGAAATACCAAGACAACCAGTTCTTCCGAACTCAACCTACAGAAACCATGTGAAATAATAAAATGATTGTTATTTTGAGTCACTATGGTGATTAGTTATGCAGCAATAGTGACTAAAACAGAGACCCCCTGGAACAACCATCTTTCTGATCACTTTGATTCACTTAAGTTCAGACACAGGAATAACAAGTTAGCGTTTCTACCTACTGTATTATAGGGCATGGAAATACCTTGGTCATATAATATTTACAGAAAATATCTGATTTAAATTAGGATTTAAATTCTGGCCTTGCCAGGGAATTCCCTGGTGATCCAGTGGTTAAGACTCTGTACTTTCACTCCAAAGTCTTGGGTTCAATCCCTGTTAGGGAAATTAAGATTCTACAAGCTGCATGGCATGGCCCCCCACCCCAAAAAAAAGAAAAAAAAAAAAACCTGATCCCTCTGACCTAAAGGCAGTCCTGAATCTTAAGCCCAAATAGCAGACACCACACATTTATCAACACTACTGATTATTCAGAACCAACAGCTGAACACATTCTGTTCTTCCTACAAGAGAAGGAAGTCTTAGGAATTTCAACTTGAGTAAAAATGTAATTAATGCTAAACTTATTAAAGTCTAAGGATGGCAAAGGCAACTCTAGAAAAGAAAAATAGGTATGGCAAGTCTCTCTAACTTATTAAAAGTTTTGATAAGGTCAATGTAAATAGGACCATGTAGATCTGGAACAGTAATACAAAACAGATTCATGTGTCTACAGGAGTACAGCGTACTACAGATGACATATTACACATCAGTAGAAACAGAAGGATTAATGTAGAAATGGTGACAATTGGGTTTTCACCTAAAAGAATAAAATTAGATCCTCAGCTTAATGCCATTCACAAAGTTAAATTTCAGATGGACGAAAGATCTAAATAGAAAATACAAGACTTAGAAGTACTGGAAGAAGAAAAACATGGCCTGAAAAGATACATGCACTTCAAGGTTCATTGCAGCACTGTTTACAATAGCTAAAACATGGAAGCAATCTAAACATCCATTGACAGAGGAATGGATAAAAATGTGCTACATACATACAAGGGAGTCATACTCAGCCATTAAAAAATATGAAATAAGGCCATTTGTAGCAACATAAAAAAACCTAAAAAGTGTCATACTGAGTGAAGTAAGTCTGATAGAAAAGGAGAAATATCATATGATACTCCTTATACATGGAATCTAAAAAGAAATGATACAAATGAATTTACTTACAAAACAGAAAAGAGACTCACAGACTTAGAAAACAAGCTTATGGTTGCCAGGTGGAAGGGACAGTTAGGGACTTTGGGAAGGTCATGTACACACTGCTGTATTTAAAATGAACAACCAAGAAAGACCTATTGTATAGCACATGGATGGGAGGAGGGTTTGGGGGAGAATGGAGACGTGTGTGTGTGTGTGTGTGTCCCTTTGCTGTTCACCTGAAACTATCACAACATTGTGAATTGGCTCTATGCCAATACAAAATGTTTTTGGTGTTAAAAAAAAGAATAAAACTTTAAATGTATTGGAAGAAAATGTAAGAATGATGCTTATAATGCTTGAGTGAGAGGCCCTTCTTAAACCATGCATAACATGTAACAGAGTCATAAGAAAAAAGACTGATCAATCTAACCATGTCAAAATGTAAAACTCTAAAACAAAAAATGTACCACAAAGTTAAAGATAAACTAAAGACTGGGAGAAAATATCTATAATGTAAGAAATCAAAGAGTATCTTCCCAACCCAAGGATCGAATCCAGGTCTCCCACATTGCAGGTGATTCTTTACCAGCTGAGCCACAAGGAAGCCCCAAAATACTGAAATGGATAGCCTATCCTTTCTCCAATGGATCTTCCTGACCCAGGAATCAAACTGGGGTCTCCTGCATTGCAGGCGGATTCTTTACCAACTGAGCTATGAGGTAACCCTGTTCAATATCTAAAATTCATAAAAACTTCTATCAATAGTATAAACAGAAAAATGAACAGAAATTAAAACAAAATTCAATAAAGTAACCGAATGGCCAAAAAGATGTAAAGATGCTCAAACATAACAGAAATCATAGACATTCATATTAAAAAGGAAATACCATTTTATACCCATCAGTCAGGCAAAAATTAAAAAAACCAACAATACTAAGTGTTAATGAAAATATGGGGAAATTATAACAGCCTAATACTACTAGAAGGGGTTTAAGTTGGGACTAACATTCTGGAAATTACTTTGGCTACAACCTAAAAAGTTAAAATTAAGCATACCATATAACTGAGGAATTCCTCTGCTAAGGAGACATGTATAAGAACATTCTCGGCAGCATCATTTGTAATTGCGAAAAACTAGAAACAGCATGATGTCTGCCATGAGAATGGATAAACAGTGACTATTCATTTACTCCACTCAGTAAATGAAAAGAATTAGATATGTATCAAGGAAGGTACGAGGAGTGGGAGGGATATACGTATACAAATAGCTGATGCATGATGTTGTATAGCAGAAACACAACCCTACAGAGCAACTGTACTCCAATAATAATAATAAAAAAACAGGTAGAACTCCAAAATAACCAAGTAAAAAAAAGGTAGCCATTTGCTACCTTCAGAAAATCCTATACATATATATAATCAAATATGAAAATGTAGATTTGAAGAATACATGCTGATTTCAGAATAGCAGCTCCAGGGGTAGAACAAGTTTAATGGAACTGCAGAGGGAAACAAAGAGACGTTATAATACTTAACATTTTTTGTTAAAACAATTAGCTAAATATTAGCCAACTCATAATGGTGCTATACAGATATGAGTTATATTATTCTATACATTTTTCTGTAGTTTTAAAAATCTATAGTTTAACAAAAAAAGAACACACACTTTTTTTTTTTTTTTTTGGAACACACACTTTCAAACAGCAAAATAAAGGGAAGAAAACCTTATGTGTACCTATTAAGTCAAAATATTTAAAAATGATCAGAAAGAATACATGTCAACTTCAAGATAGTGGCTGTCTCTGGGAATGGGACAAGCAAGCGGTAAAAAAAGAGACTAAAGTTACACCAGTAATGCTTTATGTATCTTTCAGATATATCTGGTACTGGCAAAATGTAAATTCTAAGTGATGGGTAGAGATGTTTCATTTCTTTATTTTCTGCACCCTGAAGTATTTTATAATTTAAAAACAAAACATAATAAAAATAAGCTCTGTATTTAGAAACACTGGGAAATGGTTTCCATAAACTGATTTGTCTTCTTTATCAAGATAAAGATGCAAGTGGTTGGGACTCCCCTGGTGCTCAGTGGTTAAGAATCCACCTTGCAATGCACAGGATGTGGGTTCGATTCCTAGTCAGGGAACTAAGATCCCACGTGCTGCAGGGCAACTAATAAGCCCGTGCTCCGCAACTACTGAGCCTGCCGTGATCTGGAGCCTGCACTTCATGACGCAACAAAGATCACGCATGCTGCAGCTGCTGCAGCTAACTGATACAGCCAAATAAATGAATAAATAATATTATTAAAAATAATGAAGTAGTTAAAGAACATGATATCACCTTTGTGGGAAGATTATATTTTCCATCTGGAAGAGAAAAACTCTGAATTTCTCCACATGCAGCACAAAGAAAAGCCATCTTGGTACAAAGTGGCTTTGTATTACTGACTCGAACCACTGTTCCTCTCAGAGCAATGTATTTTCCATAGTAGTTTGCTCGGACATTCTTCAGCTGTGTCAGCGGCTCATAATTATACACCCTAAAAACAAAAATAGGAACGTATTTACTATGAACTTACAGTGAGCAGAAATTGAGGTTGTCTGTATTTTCACAAGTTCCTTTTAGAAGCAATTATGGAATTGCCAAACCATATCACCCCATATATCAGGAATTTTACAAGTATTAAGTCATTCTTAAAAATAAAAGAAGTTAAATCTTCCCTTTTACTCTTGTCCCACTGGCTATTCTCTGGGAAAAGGAAAAAATAATGCCAAAGGGAAAGTCTCAGATTCAGCAATTTTTGAGTTTCTAACTTCTTTTTCAAGCAGTATTGGGAAATGTCTTTTAAATTCTGAAAAACAAAACAAAAATACCTGATGAACACCTTATTCATCTCTTCTAATGTGAATTTAAAATCTTATAATGTAATACAGATAAATTCAAGAAAAAAGTCCATTTGTTCTGTTTAATAGAAACCTAATAACTTGAACAAAATCTAATTACACCACTTAGTGTATTACAGGGATTATTAAATGTAAACAGCAAAGTCTTGATAGGCACATATCCAAAGTTAACACAAAAATTTGCAGGCTCACATATCAATTTATTGGGGCAGAAAAGGTTTATTTTTATCATGGTCTCTTTAAATTCAGCATGTTCATTTGGGTGTGATAACCACTGAGTTAGCAATAAAGTCATACCCTTTTTACTAATTTCTTTGACTTTATAAAATGAGGTTCTCATTCTTAAATAGGCTTCAGTGCCTGACTATGATAATACTTTAATACCAGCAAATTCTTCACCTTGCGTGAATGTGTGGCACATTAACCACTGTTTCCCCATTTCCAGACAATCCTTCTTGGGCTTGTAACTCAGCTGCATGCCTTTCGAGGTCCTTAGTTAATACCTAGACAGGATAGACATTTACTTAAGAGTTACTTAACAAGATATCCTCTTGAAGCAGAACTCTTTTACAGAGAACATGAAGTTTAGAATATAAACAGTTCAGAGAGATTAACAGAACTCTAACTGGCCTTTAAAATTCTGATATTTAATTAAGATCAATTATTTTATAGTGGATTATGTTTTACCTGGGGTATTGCTGTCCCTGGACTGACTCTGTCTCAACTAAACCTAGTATTAAAAGTCCTTGCAATAGCCCCCAAAGCTATACATTCTAGATGTATTCTGGTGAAAAAATATTTTCTACTTCTTCAAATTCAATGTTAAGATAAAGAAAGATGACTTCTGAAATAACAAATAATTTCTTGGCATTTGACATTAAGTAAAATAAATATTTACCATTTACTTGTGAACAAAGCAGCATGCTGCCATGAAAAAAATGGCTCATCTCTGAAAAAAAATGGCTCATCTCTGAAAAAAATGAGATGTGAATACGCAGCTGTAATTGTTACCATAACGATATCCAGACCGAAAAACCATATGAGTTTTGAAAAGGAGTCATGAAAAGGTTTCACAGAGTCATAACTGAGTTAGACCCAAGACATTTGGATACGTGAGGCAAGGGGCATTCTATGCCAAATCGACAGCACGTGTAAGAGGTGAAGGACTCAGAGAATCCTAGAGGGAGCTCAGTTTAGCTGAATGGTAGTAAATGGAGAGTGGGAAGAGAAGTTGAACTACGTTATGGAAGGCTTTCAATGCCACATAAAGGGTTTGGGTGCCATTTGGCAGAAAACAGTCACCATGGTTTCCAAGGACAAACCATGTTTTACCATGTATGGCAACAGTTAAGGAAAGATGAAAGAGACTGTAAAGATGGAAAAGAGGTGGATTTAAGAGACACTTTAGAAATAAAAGTGAAAGAATGTGGTAATTTAGATATGAACTAATGAACAAGAGGAGTCTGAAACAGTCAAGGTTCCCAGTCTTAGGTCACTAGCAGTGTATACATCTTGTGATGAACCTTTGTAATGAACCCTCATTTGGATACCCTGACCTCCTCTGCTCTACATCCAGTCCTCAGTAACACTTTAAGACCCATTGTAAAGCCCCCCACACCTATGAAGTCTTCCTCTAACCAGACTGCAACCTTTCAATTCTAGCAAAGGTCTATTGGTAAAAATTAACAATCTATGAAAAGGTACTGTTACTGTGAAATCTTCCTTTCAAAGTTTGACAAAAGCCACAAAATAAACATTTACCTGATGTATTGCCAGACCCATACAAGCCAGGGTTTTCTCAGGTATATCCCTTAATTCATTTGCTATATTTGGTATCAGTTTAGTTATTTCATCATCATTTGTCAGTTCTTTAAAATCCACCAAAATACTTCCCTTTCTTTCTATTTCATCCTATAAAATATTAAGATATGAAAATAAGGATTGCTTTTTCAGAGTGAATTATCATGAGCATTCAATCACACACTATGAGAAAGCATATGATGTTAATATGGTGATAATAAGTATTCTATGTTTTGTGCCAAGCTCAGTTCTAGTATATAAAATATATTAAAGCCCTGGGATTTCTTTGGAAGGAAGGATGCTAAAGCTGAAACTCCAGTACTTTGGCCACCTCAGGCGAAGAGTTGACTCATTGAAAAAGACTCTGATGCTGGGAGGGATTGGGGGCAGGAGGAGAAGGGGACAACAGAGGATGAGATGGCTGGATGGCATCACTGACTTTATGGACGAGAGTCTGAGTGAACTCCAGGAGTTGGTGATGGACAGGGAGGCCTGGCGTACTGCAGTTCCTGGAGTCGCAAAGAGTCGGACACGACTGAGCGACTGAACTGAACTTACTTATGCCACTTAACAACCATCTGAGGTAGGTATTAATACTACTATACTCTAATAACAGATGAGAAAACTAAGGCACAAAGAAAGTAAGTAATTCACCAGTGTCCACACTGTGGGAAGCTGGTAGCTGGGCCAAGGCAGTCCACTGTCTATAGTCACAATTACTAGCACCTCAAATACACTGTTCAGTAAGATGACACATAAAGGTGGACTAGTAGCTTTGTTGTACAAGAACCTTACCTTATCATATAACTCAATACGCTCGGTGAAAAAACTTTCAAATGCTTTAATCTTCTCAATAAAAGGAATGCTGTCACTGTAAACTAATCCAACAAATATGACATCAGACTAATAATAATCACAAATGTACAAGCATATTTTTCATGAGACAGAAGAAATACTATTTATATACATGGTAGATGGCTTAGAATCACTGTGCATTCTGATTACATTTAGATTAGAACTGGTATAAAATATAAACAAGATTCTAAAACAAGCTCAGGTCTGCATAATCTGAAATGCAGACAGGAAGTAGCTCTAAAACCACCAATATCTGAAAATCTTTACAACGAAATGTGACACCTAGTAAGACCTACTAGTTCAAATAGCTTACATGATAGAGCCAAAGTTTAGCACACAGACTAAACTCATTTCTTTGCAAAGAAAATCCTACTAGTCCAAATAGCCACTTGTCAAATCCCTTCCTGAGATCAAGGTAGGTAGGTTACAACTTGACTCTAATCCCAAAACTGTAAAGTTATCTTCCACATGGTAAGGTTCTATAACATTTGTGAGTTGGTCTCCCACAAACCATCAGTACAATGAAGGAGACTGGAGTTTGAACGTACAACTGGCCAAAGGCGGCTTGTTCTGAGCTAACTGCTATGGAAATATTGCAGGTATTGGTGGCTAAGGCATCCTAAAGCAATAAAAGACACATCAACTATGAAACATAACATTTCTCATATGACAGGAAAAAAGAACATTTCTCATATGACAGGAAAAAAGAACACCTGACTCTTAATATGGAAAACATTCGTAAGTCACTTTCTTCATTCACAAAATGAATACTGGGTATGTGGTATGAAGCAAGCAGTGCAGTCTAGTGGGAGATATAACAAGCCCACAATACTATAAGACCATAGAAAAGACAATTCTCCAAATCCATAGACACAAATATATGAAGTTAACTGATAAAGGAGATTCCTTAACTAAGTTTCTACACAAACTTTGTTGGTTGTTGTCTCTGGGTTTCAAGCCTATCCTTTTATTTTCCGCTCTGTGATTCTATTATCAAGATCTGCAAAATACATTTCCTAGATTTCTGTAAAGTTCTGCCAATTAAAGGCAACTTTAGATATTGGCAGGTGAAAGGATAGGAAGAAAGGAATTATGTTGTTTCCAATTCTTTTCAGCGTTTCTCCAGATGTAGTGGATAGCTACAATTCTAGCCCCCAACTCCAAGCACCAACCATTCTCCTGCCAGAATTACCAGCAGCAACCAGCTTAATTCACCTCAAAGTCTGAGCACAGCTCTGAAAGATATTTTGCAGAGGTCCAAATACAGCTTTGTAGGGTGTCCCTCTAAGGCTGAAACCACACTATGCTGTGGCTCCTCCTTTGAATTCTTAGGTTCTGGAACCTCAGTGTGCAAGCATGCTCAGTTGCGTCCAACTTTTTGCAACCCCATGGACTGTAGCCCATAAGACTCCTCTGTCCATGGGATTATCCTGTCAAGAATACTGGAGCGGGTTGCCATTTCCTTCTCCAGGGGATCTTCCCCACCCAGGGATCAAACCCAAGTCTCATCCATCAGCAGGTGGATTCTTTACTGCTAAGCGAACCAGGAAGTCCAACCTCAGCACTATTTATCTTTTGTTTCCTCAGTCAAAAGGTTGGTTGCTGTTTTCCAGAGTTAATACTATCTAGGAGTTTACCTTAATGTTCCCTTTTTGTTCTTTTAATCCTCTGTCTGTATACTCAATTCCCTGTATTAAATCCTCTTTTTGAAATAACTAGTGTGGGTTTGCTTTTCTGAAATAAAAATGAAAAATAATGCTCCTGAAACATAATTTGTTTAGGTAAATCAAGATTAAAGAAAAGGAGATGGAGCTATATATAGAAACACACACACACATATGTAAACAGAATAAACTATAGTAATGTGAGATGTAGCATCCAAAGAAAGTTAAGAAAATAAGACTTATAGTACTTTAGCACTTTAAACTCTACCTTCAGAGAAATAAAGCTTCCAGCCTTTATATGGTATGAACTGATCCAATGTTGACTGGAGTAGCAAAGACTGTGGGGTTTGTTCTGAAAAAGCAAAAAAACCCCAAAAAAACAGAATACTGGGTTAATAGAAACATTTTTTTCTAATTTGCTTCCCCTTTTAATGAGACACTGACATGTTATTAACAAATACCTAAATTACAGGTTTCAGTAATTTTGGATATTAACATCCAAATGTTACCTTTAAGGGTAACATCAAATAAAAGACAAATTTGAATTAAACTGCTTTTCACAACAGGGATGAACAGATTCCTTCATGGAGGAGAAAAAGAAAATTGAACTGTTGGCCTCTCTTACCAGGATGTTTCCCTGTGGCTTTATTCAGGTCAGGTCTGTGCTCTCTTCCTCTCCATTTTCCTGAGAAGCCCCCACCACCTCTTCCACTTTTCCAGCTTTGAAATCTTCCTTGTCCAAATCCTCTGCCTCTGTACTTTCCATTCATGTCTTTTAAAAGATAGAGAATAGGAAAGTCCTCATCAAAACTATAGGGGAAACTGTGCTCCTAAAAATGTATTAACACAGTAAATAAGCAAAAATTAATATATATTCTAGTTTAAGACCAGCAAACAGGCTTGTGATGTTGCACAGAATGGTACAAACTCCAAACACTCTGGCAGTTACTCTTCTAATCCTCACCTCTTTTTAAGGTATACCACAGATGTTTAAGCAATGCTTAAACTTTTATTTTTATCATGGGATAAAAATAACAAAAGTTACCCTACTTGTTTTCAAGGAATTCCCACAACAGAAGTGAAAATAAGGGGTAATTAACTGTAAGATAACTTTGTAGTGTTGTGAGACTTATTATAGGACAGCACTGGCTGAACATTATCTTGACCTGTGACTTTAGGAATACATCATCATAGCTCCTTACAGTCAGTCCAGCAGTGTTTTATCCACTTTTATAAGAGACACATGGATATTCTTGTTGGTTTTTTTTTTAATTTTTATTTTTATTTATTTTTTTCATCTCAGGTGTACATGAGTTCCCAATCTTGAACTCCACCCCCCCCACCTCCCACTCCACATCAACTCTCTGGATCATCCCCATGCACCAGTCCCAAGCATCCTGTATCCTGAACCGAATATAGACCGATGATTCGTTTCCCACTCGACAGCACACGTTTCAGTGCCATTCTCCCAAACCTTCCCCCCCCTCCCTCTCCCTCAAAGTCCAAAAGTCCAGTCCATGCATCTGTGAAGAGACACATGGATATTCTTTAATTAATTTTTATTTTGGTCATTTGTTGTTCAGTCACTCAGTCATGTCTGACTCTTTGCAACCCCATGAACTGTAGCACACCAGGCTTCCCCATCCTTCACCATCTCCCAGAGCTTGTTCAAATTCATGTTCATTGATTTGGTGATGCCATCCAACCATCTCAATCTTTCCCAGCATCAGGGTCTTATTCAGTGATTCAGTTCTTCGCATGAGGTAGCCAAAGTTATTAGAGCTTCAGCTTTAGCATCAGTCCTTCCAGTGAATATTTAGGACTGGTTTCCTTTAGGATTAACTGATTTGATCTCCCTGCTGTTCAAGGGACTCCCAAGAGTCTTCTCCATCACCACAGTTCAAAAGCATCAATTCTTCAACTGCTAAGCCTTCTTTATGGTCCAACTCTCACATCTATCCACTGGAAAAAATCACAGCTTTGACTATGGACCTTTTTCAGCAAAGTAAATGTCTCTGCTTTATAATATGCTATCTAGGTTTGTCACAGCTTTGTCATGCCACAAATCAAAAACTACAATGAGCTGTCACTTAACAGCTCATTGTCAGAATGGCTATGGTCAAAAACACAACAAATTTATGCTGGGGAGGATGTGGAGAAAAGGGAACCTTACTACACTGTTGGTAGGAATGTAACTGGTGTAGCAACTATGGAAAATAGTGTGGAGCTTCCTCAAGAAATTAAAAATAGAACTACCATATGATTCCAGTCCATTCTGAAGGAGATCGGCCCTGGGATTTCTTTGGAAGGAATGATGCTAAAGCTGAAGCTCCAGTACCACCTCATGCAGAGTTGACTCATTGGAAAAGACTCTGATGCTGGGAGGGACTGGGGGCAGGAGGAGAAGGGGACGACAGAGGATGAGATGGCTGGATGGCATCACAGACTCGATGGGCGCGAGTCTGAGTGAACTCCGGGAGTTGATGATGGACAGGGAGGCCTGGCATGCTGCAGTTCATGGGGTCGCAAAGAGTCGGACAGGACTGAGCGACTGGACTGAACTGAACTGAACCATATGATTCAACAATTTCACTCCAGAGTATAGGAAGAAAACAAAAACATTAATTTTAAAAGGTATATACACCCCAACATTCACAGACACATTATTTACAACAGCTAAGATATGGAAGCAACCTAAATTGAATGGATAAAGATGTGGTATATATATATATATACAAACACACAATGAAACATTACTCAACTATGAAAAACAATTAAACTCTGCCATGTGCAACAAAATAGTTAGACCTGGACAGTTTTATGCTTAATGAAGTCAGAGACAGGTACTGTATATTTTCACTTATAAGTGGAATCTTAAAAATAAAACAAAGTCTTCCCTGTGATCCAGTGGTTGGGAATTTGCCTCCACATGCCTTTGGAGCAACTAAGCCCATGGGCCACAAATTACTGAGCTCCAGCTGGGCAAATACTGAGGCGCAGAAGCCCTAGAGCCTGTGCTTTGTAACAAGAGAAGCCACTTCATTGAGAAGCCAGGGCACCACAAGGAAGACCAAGTTCAGTTCAGTTCAGTCGCTCAGTCGTGTCGGACTCTTTGTGCAACCCCATGAATCGCAGCACGCCAGGCCTTCCGGTCCATCACCAACTCCCAGAGTTCACTCAGACTCATGCCTATCGAGTCAGTGGTGCCAAATAGCCATCTCATCCTCTGTCATCCCCTTCTCCTCCTGCCCCCAATCCCTCCCAGCATCAGAGTCTTTTCCAATGAGTCAATTCTTCACATGAGGTGGCCAAAGTACTGGAGCTTCAGCTTCAGCATCATTCCTTCCAAAGAACACCCAGGGTTGATCTCCTTCAGAATGGACTGGTTGGATCTCCTTGCAATCCAAGGGACTCTCNGGCACGCAGCACGTGGGGGCGGTGCCGCTCGGAGGGCTTTGCGTCCCTTTAGGTTTTTGGAGGTGAGCCTGCTGGCGGCAACGGCCTAGCCCCAGGGCCGGAGCGCGAGGAACTGGAGGGACGCTGCGGAGCTCTGAGACCCGCTGAGCATCATGGAGAGCTCTGAGGAGCAACCAGGCCCACAGCCACAGTATCCCGGGAATCACTGCATCCGCGACGGCGACTTCGTGGTGCTGAAACGGGAAGATGTGTTTAAAGCAGTGCAAGTCCAGCGGAGAAAGTAAGTCAGGTCTCTGGCTTTAGGAGTTCTCCGCCTCACCTTCTAGACATACTCTCTCATCGGGGTCCCATTCTTGGTTCTCTGGATTCTCAATCTTCTCCCACGTTATCTCCTCTCGGATCTTTTCACTGAGGACTTAGCCCCCACGATCCGATCCTTGGCCCTCGGGATTACCCTCACGCCTCCTGTCTTCCAGCAGAGCCATGACCTTATTCCTGGTTCTCTATCTTAAGTATCTTTTTTTTTTTTTAATTATTTTCAATTTTTTATTTTTTCCCATCTCAGGTTTAAGTATCTTAATCTTTCCAGAGTCCTTTCCCCATTCTTGGCCCTCGCTCGGGTGCCCCGCCCCTCTTCAGCAAGCCGCCCCGCCCCCCAGCCCCGCTTTCCACGTCCTGGGGTTCTTTCCTCAAGTGCTGGGTTCTTCTCTCTTGTCTTCTCACAGAACCCACCCTTCACCCTCTAATCTCATCCTTTGCTTCCCAGAACCCCCTCATCACTATTTTGTGTTCTTGAAACCAATACCTTTTCCCTTCCCAGAATTTCTGATTAGAAATGTGTGCTTGCTTCCAAGTACATAATTTTTGTAAAATGCTTATACTGGTTAAACTTTTAAATTTAAGTAGAGCAGTACAGCAAAGGCCTTAGGTTATAAGTTCGATGAATGATTCCACAGTTACACAGCCGTATAATGACTGTACAGGTGAACCTTTGGTTTTTCTTTCTCCTATTATTCTTTTAAGTTGCTTTATCATGAGATATGGTTGTTTGAATGTGGGTCTTAAAAACATACTCTTTTAGACTCGGCTTTTCATTCCCAAGGAGACAGCAACATCTTTATTTCTAAAAAATATTCTTAAGACACATTTTGAAACACTTATCAGTTTTCTTGGCAGAAGCATAGCATTAGTTTCCATTTCTAAATAGAAAATGATTCTGAGTTCAACTGCATGCCAGGGCAGACTCTCCCTTCACTCTTTCCACAGGGCTGCACTCATCTGGTTGGGCAGAAGCAATCCTGGCTCTGTGAGCAGACTCTGCACATCTCACTCTTGCCCATGTCCTTCTGACTAGGTCCCGCTTTCCTGACAGCAAACTCCTGTCAGGCCAGTCAGTTTGAGTGATGTACCCTTCTTTGCATATCAGATCAGCTGCCAGAGGGTAAACCCAACCCAGCTCAGACCCAGTGTTTCACTAGCACTGGAGGCGGGGGATGGTGCACAATCTAGTCTGAGCTGAGTTTCAGCTTCTCTGAAGGGATTCATGTCCACAAATATTTGGAGTGTCTATTATGTGTCAGTCACTGAGGACCCAGCAAAGAACACAGATTGGCCCTGTCTGAATACTTAGGATCTTGGAGAAATTCACTCAGATGATTCTAGTGAGGAGACTTAATGAAGATACACATAGAGAGTTATAAAAAGGTTTAGAGCACCAGTAGAGAGTTGTGATGCATCCAGGGGTCTAGAATGGTGGGAAGCCTTTGGCCAGGGTGATGTGGTGCCATTTGATTCTGTCATGGTCAGCCTCTCAGGGCACACAGAAAGAGAAGATGTGGGATGGGGCACAAAAACTAGTCAGTACACGTCTTTCAGACTTCAGAGTTCTATTGTGTGGGCCAGGTCCCGAAGCCAAACAGACTTCCTGAGATCCATTTATTCTTTGTTGGGTAGACTGTGTCATGTAGTGGAAAGAACCAGGCTTTGGGTTCAGTCAGGCTTGAATAGGAATCCCAGCTCCTATGTAACTGCATCTTGGGCAAGACACTTTTCCTGAGCTTCAAGATTGCCCATCTGGAAAGAGCTATGTCCAGGATGACTGAATTGAGAATTAAATCCAAAAGTGTGAACAATCTGGCACATACTACCTAACCTCTGATCAACACTCAGCAGGTGTTATTTCTCTTCTTTTGAAAGGAAAGTTTTTTTGGCTTTTGTGGGATTTCCTTTTTAAATTGTGCTGTACTTCAGTCATGTCCAACTCTTTGCAACCCTATAGACTGTAGCCTGCCAGGCTCCTCTGTCCATGGGATTCTCCAAGCAAGAATACTGGATTTGGGTGCCATTTCCTTCTGCAGGGGATCTTCCCCACCTAGGGATCAAACCAGTGTCTCTTAAGTCTCCTGCATTGACAGGGTGGGTTTACCACTAGTGCCACCTGGGAAGCAAAATCTGGGTAGTGGGAAAAGCTAAAATTGCCTGGGCCTCAGTAGAGCATTGTTAGTGTTAGGCATCACTTACAAATGTGTAAATTGTCAGTAATGTTTACAGGCAAATATCATTTCGTTTTACTGGATAATTTTCAAAGAAAATGGCCATTTAGGCCAGGGAATTTGTTAAATCCATGTCATCTCCATGATTGTTCAGTTTTGAGGTTTTCTTGTGTTCAAGAGATGTCACAGTATGTGTGTTAGTGGCATGGCAATCCTGGCAACACTTTATGCCACTCAGGAAATCTGAAATATGCAAATTTGGGCATCCTGTCAGGCAATGCAAATTGGAGCCAGACCAGTGCCTCGGAAAAATAATGTCTTCTGTCCCTGTTTCTCATTCCAAATTCTTTGTTTTTGTGCCTTGTTTGTTAATTTTATCTGTCTGCCCATAGCCCAGTTCTCTTTCGTTCATTTGTCAGTTCATGGTCAGAGATAATGCTGCCAATTATCCTTTAGGGAGAGTGATTATGAAGTAAACTAGGTCAAATATATCTTTCCTAAATTGGGTGCAGATGAGATTCAGTTTATTGATTGCATTTTTCCCCCCAGGAAAGTAACTTTTGAAAAACAGTGGTTCTATCTGGATAACGTCATTGGCCATAGTTATGGAACCACGTTTGAAGTGACCAATGGAGGAAGTCTTCAGCCTAAGAAGAAGAAGGAAGAGCCCACTTCAGGTGCACTATACTACTTAGGATGAATGAAATAGATACTCTTGAGCTATCCAGTCAGAAACCTGTCAACCTGAATTAATTCTGAAATGCTAGCCCAGGCTGTTCCCAAAGGAATTTGAACTCACAATCTGAGAACTGTAGCTCAGTAGAATGAATTAGGGTCTGCTTTTGGCTTTGAGATAACCTGGGTTCTGACTCCAGCCCATCATTAACCAGCCCTCTGACCTTGGGCCAGATATTTAATCCCATGAATCCTTGCAACTTCAGTGTAAGAGCAGGTATAGGGCCCTGTTGGTGTCTAGAAGTTACCAACTTTTGAGGTATTTAGCATATAGGGAAGAGGATAAGATGTCAGGTTTTTAATTCAACTGACTAGGTTTAAGTTCCAGCTTCATCACTTACCTTGTAACCTTGAGCTAGTTATTTGGTTTCTCTAAGTTTTATCTGTAATATAGGACCATAACACATGCTTAATGACCAAGCTATAGTGAGTATTCAGTCATATGACATATAGGAAGTTCTTAACAATGCCTTGCCTGTTAAAGTAACAGTCCCATGGATTTAGTATTATCATTAAATTGAATGCTTAAATTTTTATTAAAATAAATATACTTAAAATATTTTATCAATAAAATTATTTTTAAAATTAATTAAAATACTATTGAAATTCTGGTTCAAACTTTATTAAATATTTGTTAAATATTACTTATAAATATTCATATTTTTCTTAACTATCAAATACATTCCAGGCATGATTAAGCACTGCAGTTACAGCAGTTTGTTAGGTAGACCATCCCATAAAATTTATTTAGCAGTGGAAGTGTTAGTCACTCACTTGTGTCTGACTCTTTGCAACCCTATGGACTGAGGAGTTCTCCAGGTAAGAATACTATAGTGGGCTGCCATTTCTTCCTCCAGAGGATCTTCCCAACCCAGGGATTGAACTTGGGTCTCCCACATTGAGGGCAGATTCCTTACCATCTGAGCCACCAGGGATGCCCACTTAGCAGTGGGAAATAATCAAGTAGACAAGCAAACAGCATAATTTCAGGTGGTGATGTGTGCTATGCAGATGATGGAGCAGGGAGGTGTACTGAAGGCTGATTGAATGAGGTAAGACTTGGCTAAGATGGTGAGCTCAGCTCTGAGTAATATAAGGGGGATCCACCCACTTGGAAACATTGCAATAGCATTCCAGGTGGAGGGAGCAGCAAATGCCAAATTCCTGCATAGTGACCACGCTGCTGTGTCTGAGGAACACGAGGAAGTAGAGTGACTGAGTACAGGGCTTGAGAAATGAGACCTGAAAGGGTAGCCAGGTACCAAATCATGTATAACCTTGCGTGTGTCTGAGGAACACGAGGAAGTAGAGTGACTGAGTACAGGGCTTGAGAAATGAGACCTGAAAGGGTAGCCAGGTACCAAATCATGTATAACCTTGCGGGTCGCCTTTAAATTGCTACAGGAAGTCACTCTGTGGTTTTGTGTGTTGGAATAGGTGAGCCAGTTTGCATTTTAAAAAGAACTCTGCTGTCCAGGTGGACTGTTAGGGGGAAAGAGTGGAAGCAAGAATATGAGTGAAAGGCTTGGGCTAGTTGTGACAAGAAAGGATAGTGGATTGGGGTGGAGGCAGTGGAATTCATTGGAAAAGACCCTGATGCTGAGAAAGATTGAAGGCAAAAGAAGAAGAGGGCACCACAGGATGAGATGGTTAGATAGCATCACTGACTCAATGGACATGAATTTGAGCAAACTCTGGGAGATAGCAGAGGACAGAGGAACCTGGTGAGTACAGTCCATGGGGTCACAAAGAGTCTGACATGACAGCAACTGTACAACAACAAGTAGAACTGAAAGGCCAAATTTAAGTGGCTAATGGGCTGGATATAGATATAAACTTAGAAGAAGAAAGATTTTTAAATAATTTCAGATCATATATGTCATAGAGCAATTTTCTTCCTTAGAAACCAAAGAAGCGGGCACTGATAATCGAAATATAATTGATGACGGAAAATCTCAGAAACTTACTCAAGATGACATAAAAGCTTTAAAGGATAAAGGCATTAAAGGCGAGGTAAAATTCAAAGGATTTTTTTGTTTTGTTTTCATTTGTTATTTAGGAAATTGCTTGCTTTTTAAAGTAGACTTTTCCTAAGGTAAGAAGTAAAAATACAGTACATTTCTATTAAAAATAGCTTGAAGTGTTTATGCAATTCAGTATATCAAAGATTTTGTTTCTTATAGGCAGACATGTAAGTGAATGACATTACTAATATTGTTAGCAAAAGGGAATTTGATAACTTGTTGCATCTTAGAGCTTGACTTTGTTCATTTTCAGTAATGTTTTCAGCCAGTGTCTTTAGGACTGACAGTGTACTTTACCTCTTTTCTCCCTAAATTGTATATGTCTGTTCTTTTACTTTGATTTAAATGGAGTTATAAGGTACTAATATTTTAATACAAATTCTGGATAGAGTATAAAAATACTAAGTTCATCCATTTGGACTTCTGTGGAAAAGGGCCTGGAGAATCAGACTTTTGGATACATTCTGTGGTAAGAAACCTTTGAAGTTATCTGTGCTGTGAAAATAAAGTTTCAGGAAATCTGCTTGCTCCTTTTCTTATAGGAAATAGTTCAGCAATTAATTGAAAATAGTACAACATTCCGAGACAAGACAGAATTTGCTCAAGATAAATATATAAAAAAGAAGAAGAAGAAGTAAGTAATTATGCTTTTAAAAGGATGGAAATACAAAATATTTTTATAGATTTATAGAATGTATTATTTAAATAAAATATTTTTAAACTAGCTTTTTAGAACTGATGTTCTGTTTTTCTTCCCCCAGATATGAAGCCATGATTACTGTTGTGAAGCCATCCACCCGTATTCTTTCAGTTATGTATTATGCAAGAGAACCTGGAAAAATTAAGTACGCTTTGTTTCCTTTCAAAAGTATAATTGGGGGAAAATATATCTTTAAGAAAGTCATGATTTTAAATAAAATGAAAATCTTGCTCATCTGCATAAAGTATCCTCCTACTTCATAAATTGTAAGTCCTTTTTTACTATTGCCTCCAAAGCAATCAATAATCTTATCAACATCATTTTTATGAAACAAACAAAACTTGAAAAATGATGGTTAAAATAGAAGACTTTGCTCAGCTAAAAATGAATACATTATTCTTTTCTCCTTAGCCACATGAGATATGATACACTTGCCCAGATGTTGACATTGGGAAATATCCGTGCTGGCAATAAAATGATTGTGATGGAGACGTGTGCAGGCTTGGTGCTGGGTGCAATGATGGAGCGAATGGGAGGTAAGATTCAACGTTTTCATGTTCATTAAAACCCTACCACGATTTGAGTAGAGGGGTCTAAAAAATTCAAACTCATGGAAAGTGAGGTTGAGTTACTGGAAGTTAATGAAATGACTTGGGTGTGCCTGCACAGCTCCATTCTCTGGGAGTTTCCTCCACGGTCCTCATCTCCCAGCCTGAGCTGTGTTGGCATCCCCAGTGGCAGTGTCCTTCCCAGCTTTCATGTCTGTGGGGGTGGTTCTGAAGCATGTGACTGGCTAGGACTTCAGGACAGTGATTTCAGTAAACTCTTGGGTAGCTGGTGCTCATTTTATTGGCCTGAATTGAGGGGAGGGGATAGGGTAGGAATCCTAGAAGAAAACAACACAGCCTGAATTGCCTATCCTTTCTCTGACCCTGCTGAAGATAAGAACTTTTAACTGCCTGTTTGAAGAGGGAAGCTGAGAGCCAGTCACCAATCATGTGACATACAAATTTGTAGGCTCACAGGGTTTTACTGTAGTGTCATTGGGGATACGCTTCTTTAAGACTTCCTGTGTACCTATTTGGAATTGTGTTACCTCCATTGGGAAGATACGTAGAGTCCAGATGGACCTCCCTGAGGAGCTGCATCACCTTCAACCTCTGAACAGCATAAAGCAGAGAAACTTTCACTCTCCATAACATGGCATACCCTGAGGGTTGCATAGTCAAGTCGCCTCCATTGAGCAGATGTCTGTTTCTTTTATCTTTGCAGGTTTTGGCTCCATTATTCAGCTGTACCCTGGAGGTGGACCTGTTCGGGCAGCAACAGCATGTTTTGGTTTTCCAAAATCTTTCCTCAGTGGTCTTTATGAATTCCCCCTCAACAAAGTGGACAGTCTCTTAAATGGAACGTTTTCTGCCGAGATGTTGTCTTCAGAGCCGAAAGACAGTGCTTCAGTTGAAGAAAGTAATGGCACACTAGAGGAAAAACAGACTTCTGAACAAGAGAATGAAGATAGCATAGCCGAGGCCCCGGAGAGCAATCACCCAGAAGAACAAGAAAGAATGGAAATTGTCTCTCAAGATCCAGACTATAAGGAGCCTAAAGAGAGTGGAAGTAAAAAGGATTATGTAAGAATATTAAGAGTTCCCACTACCCTCATAATACTTTCCCCAAGGCTTCAGTTAACTTCATGTAAGCCTTGAGATTTGATTTGACTTTAAGAGCATCAGCTCCCAAGATAATAAATATCAAAACAGAGAAAGAGTGTATGTGAGTGTATACATGTGTGATTTCATCTTTGGGATGGAACTTTAGGGTACAGAAACATTATATAGGTAGCTCCATGGTGGTTTTATAACAGCAGGGCTCTTATATGTTTTCAACTTCCTATAAATGATCTCCCTCTGTTGCTTTAGTTCAAGTTGATTGTTAAAATGTTTGGATAGACCAGTATTTCCAAAAACCTGACTCAGTATGTTGGTTTCTTATTTTTCTTGAAGATTCAGGAAAAGCAGAGGAGGCAAGAAGAGCAGAAGAAAAGACATTTAGAAGCTGCTGCTCTGCTAAGTGAAAGAAACGCAGATGGGTGCGTTGATGAAAGATCACAGGCGATGTCTTGGTGTTCAAGGGCTCTGCTTCAGGCAGATTAGCACTCTCTGCTTATCTGCTTTGGTTGCAGTGGGAACAAGCATGATGCTTCTGTCTTGGATTTGTAAAGAAAGGAGACTGCATCTGGCAGGGGTGGGAAATTGATTATGCTGATTTCAGAGTTTTGAAAGAAATTGAACTTTCTCCAATGATACCACATGATCAGATGGGGCTTTGTAGTCCCACTAGCTGCAGGTGGGTGGGGCCTTCCAGTTGATGTGATACTGGCTAAGGGCACAGGCTAAGGAGAACCTGACAGGAGAGGTAGATTTGGATATCTACAAAGCCAGTATTACAATGTTGGGTTTGTTTCCAGATTTCTTTTTTTTTTTTAAATCAAGAATGTCATTAAATTCCACTTTTGAGTTGCCAAGCACCATGAGAGTTTATAATCCAGTTTGTGTTTCTTAGAAAGTAATAGTTCATGATTTTACTGTTTTGGATCTCTAGAATATTATATTTAAAACTCTTCCTTGTATGAGTCATGCAAATAAATATCTGAATATTTTAGATGCATTTTAAAACCTGTGCTCTACCTTGGAACATAGAGAAATAATTTGTCTAACATTTTCTTGCAGTTTAATTGTAGCTAGTCGTTTCCATCCCACTCCACTGCTGCTGTCTTTGCTGGACTTTGTGGCTCCTTCAAGGCCATTCGTGGTCTACTGTCAGTATAAAGAGGTAATACTGAAATGGAATGGAATGGAATTCTTACATCTAAACATTGCAGCCCTCAAAATAATTATTAATAGAACTCTGTTTATGCCTTTAGCCTCTGTTGGAGTGCTACACAAAACTTCGGGAAAGAGGAGGGGTCATCAACCTCAGACTGTCTGAAACCTGGCTCAGAAATTACCAGGTACGTACATGTTCTTATAGCCAGTCCCTGGGAGCTACTCTCCCAGGTTGCCAGCTCTGCACAGTAGTGCTGAAAGCTGGGGATCTCCCTGTTTCTATATACAGAGATGAAAGAGTCTCATGTCTGTAACTCAAAGTGCCCGGATCTTTCCTGACCCTTTTTTCTTTTATCATGTCATGGTCAGTAACTCAAGTCCAGAGACACTTAAAATGGAGACAACTGTGCTTATGTTTCCCCAAGGCTTTGAGGGCACTGTACAGTGAATAACTGATAATAGCAAAATTCCTCAGCTGACAAGAAGGTGACCCTTTCCTCTTTGCTGGGATGTCTTTGCAGCAAGTGTTCAGGATTTCCTGGTGGAGTCTGTAAGTTCAGGTTCTCTGAAAGGTAGAAGTTTTAAGAGATTTATTGGAGAAACACCTTTGAAAGATAAAGAGAGAGGAAGCAGGATTAGGCAGGGAGCATTGCTAGACCATCATGCAGGTCTGATGCCTATAACAGAGTTGGAGGACAAAGGGGGAGGAAGGGCTTGCGTGCTGCTCCAAGAAAGTCTCAGGATGATAAGGAACCCGAGAGCAGAGATTGCCCACTAGAGGGGTGCAGTATTGGACAGTTGTAGTACCCGTGCTCAGCTATCAACTTGGAATAACCCATAGCTTCCATATTTGTGACTCTCAAATGCACACATCTTAAAGGAGCAGCAGCTAGAAACTTTCTGTTGCTTCACCTCACAGCCAGTTCCCTCTTAGAGATCCGGGGTGGGGGAGGGGCGCACCTCCATGACTGTCACAGGCCCTGCTTTGCTTCCTGGACATCTTCCTTAATCCAGGATATTCTGCAGACCTGGAAAACCCTGCACATCATAGTAGTCACCTTATTTAGTTCTAGTAACAGGAGAAAAGAATTTTTGACAAGAGTTAACAGGGTGTTGGAGAAGGAAGGCTCTGGCTATATGTCTACAGCTGCTACTCCACAGACCCAGCTCCACTGTTGACCATGAAGCTTTCTGGAGCCAAGAGGGAGAAAGCCAGGCCCAGAGCACTACACAAACCAGTTGCCCTTTTACCTCCAGGAACTTGCTTCACTTATATTTTTCAAAGAAAATCTCAAATCAATTTCTGTACTTTTATCTGCACTATTATGTGAAAGAAGGACCTCCTTGGGAACTGGTCTAATTAAATTGTTCTCTCTTCAAGAGAATCTGTGTCATTTAAATTCTGATTTCTGGCATGTGTATTGTTAGCATGGCCTTATCTGCTTAGGGAAACATGAATATCTTTCTGTCTTGACTAGGTTTTGCCAGATCGAAGTCATCCCAAACTACTGATGAGTGGAGGTGGAGGGTACCTTCTCTCAGGCTTCACTGTTGCCATGGACAACCTTAAAGCAGACCCCAGTCTCAAATCTAGCACCAGCACTTTAGAATCTCACAAGACTGAAGAGCCAGCAGCTAAAAAACGGAAATGCCCAGAATCTGACTCTTAACCTTTTAAAAATTGCTTTGATTTTTGTTCTCAGACATTATACAGTTAGTAAGTAAACCTTAAATGCCATTACTAATTGTGTTTTCATATCCTAAGAATAAGAACGTGTTTATACACCTGTTCCCAGGAAGGACAAGTAAGCCTTTTGTCCACCTCTGACATAGCTAGGTTTGGACTGTCAAAACCTTGAGCCAAAATACCTAAACCTGGGGTAAGCAGTGGTCTGGTATATGGCCAATTCTGTTTATTTCACAAAAATCCTTTAAGTACTGTCAGTACTCTGTGCAAATTTCTTGAGAATTTAGAGATAAAAGAAATATATTTATACAAAATTTTGTTTATAGGTTAAGCTAAGTGAAATAACACCATCTGTGAAACTTGGGTACTATAAAGAAGGAGTTTGTGCAAGAAATTTCCTCTTCATTACGTTCTCTTCAACCTAAGCAATATGAATGTGTGTGAGATTTACAGTACCAAAAATGTCCATCCTTTTCCTTTCAATGGAATAAACTTTTAAAAAATATTTTACTATTTTAATAGTTGATGACCTGGAAAAACTCTTGAGTATTTATTTTATTGCTGTTTTTGTCAATAGGTGTAGTAGGGTACTTCTTTGCATTAATTTGCCAAACCTCTCATTCTTTTGTTCAAAATAAAGTGACTAGAATTTTTATGTACTATTACAGGAAGCAAATGGTTTTTTCTCTCCCCAGAGACTTATGGAGATAGATAGATACATGTATGTGAATGTTGGTATATGCACATATATATATTTATGTACACACACATGCACATGGAGACAGAGAGAATGCACTGTCTATATGAACTATAGCAAAGTTTAGTGCAGGGCTTAAACCAGTCCTCATTGCATTAGTGTCACTCCTTGTCAAATGTATTATAAAGTGCCTTTTTTGGTGATTATTAATGCTGGTTTGTTGAGCTCTGGCATGACTGGGGGTTAGCCTTTCTAAGCTCTGAAAAAAAGTGTAATCAAATTATTGTGGTCATCTGCTGCAGCCAAGAAAAAATGTTTAGAGGAAGTCAAGGCTCTTGTCCATTGCTAATCTGAGTCTTGCTCACTAAACATGTTCATCATGTATGTTGTTAATGTCATTATAGAATAATAGAATAGATGTGGATCATCCAGCAAGGAGCATCGCAAAAAAAAAAGAAGAAAAAGATTGCTCTTTCCTAATGTACTATTCTAAAAATGGCCAGTTGTGAATACCAACAAGTACAGTTCTGATTCCTCTTTCTTAAAACAATTGCTTTTAAGGAATAAAAGCATTTTGTACTATGATCTGTCTGACTTATATTAATGATGCAGTTAGTAATGCCACCTTCATTCGCTTTCAGCTGATTGTGACACATGGTCTATGTAAGAAAA
This sequence comes from Neotragus moschatus, assembly GCA_006410615.1. Taxonomy (NCBI): domain Eukaryota; kingdom Metazoa; phylum Chordata; class Mammalia; order Artiodactyla; family Bovidae; genus Neotragus; species Neotragus moschatus. Next base: position 206,872 of record SJYA01001908.1, on the reverse strand, counting down.
CATGCCTGGATTGGCATCTCACTGAACATGTCCCTGAAAACAGTTGTCACCAGCACGCATCCAGTCAAGTCTGGTCAAAGAGAACACAATATATGCACAGACAGATTCAGTAGTGGCTGGTCTCCACTGGTCCCTGTTGTTAGAACCATATCCTACTTGAAACTCAACCAGTTTTCAAGTCCCATTTCATTCAGTTCAGTCTATGGGTCTGCACTGCCAAGGCCCTGTGTGCCCATATAGCTACTGTGGAGTTGACTTGTGAACTTAATGCACCAGGNTACCAAAAATGTCCATCCTTTTCCTTTCAATGGAATAAACTTTTAAAAAATATTTTACTATTTTAATAGTTGATGACCTGGAAAAACTCTTGAGTATTTATTTTATTGCTGTTTTTGTCAATAGGTGTAGTAGGGTACTTCTTTGCATTAATTTGCCAAACCTCTCATTCTTTTGTTCAAAATAAAGTGACTAGAATTTTTATGTACTATTACAGGAAGCAAATGGTTTTTTCTCTCCCCAGAGACTTATGGAGATAGATAGATACATGTATGTGAATGTTGGTATATGCACATATATATATTTATGTACACACACATGCACATGGAGACAGAGAGAATGCACTGTCTATATGAACTATAGCAAAGTTTAGTGCAGGGCTTAAACCAGTCCTCATTGCATTAGTGTCACTCCTTGTCAAATGTATTATAAAGTGCCTTTTTTGGTGATTATTAATGCTGGTTTGTTGAGCTCTGGCATGACTGGGGGTTAGCCTTTCTAAGCTCTGAAAAAAAGTGTAATCAAATTATTGTGGTCATCTGCTGCAGCCAAGAAAAAATGTTTAGAGGAAGTCAAGGCTCTTGTCCATTGCTAATCTGAGTCTTGCTCACTAAACATGTTCATCATGTATGTTGTTAATGTCATTATAGAATAATAGAATAGATGTGGATCATCCAGCAAGGAGCATCGCAAAAAAAAAAGAAGAAAAAGATTGCTCTTTCCTAATGTACTATTCTAAAAATGGCCAGTTGTGAATACCAACAAGTACAGTTCTGATTCCTCTTTCTTAAAACAATTGCTTTTAAGGAATAAAAGCATTTTGTACTATGATCTGTCTGACTTATATTAATGATGCAGTTAGTAATGCCACCTTCATTCGCTTTCAGCTGATTGTGACACATGGTCTATGTAAGAAAACATGCCTGGATTGGCATCTCACTGAACATGTCCCTGAAAACAGTTGTCACCAGCACGCATCCAGTCAAGTCTGGTCAAAGAGAACACAATATATGCACAGACAGATTCAGTAGTGGCTGGTCTCCACTGGTCCCTGTTGTTAGAACCATATCCTACTTGAAACTCAACCAGTTTTCAAGTCCCATTTCATTCAGTTCAGTCTATGGGTCTGCACTGCCAAGGCCCTGTGTGCCCATATAGCTACTGTGGAGTTGACTTGTGAACTTAATGCACCAGGTCAAAAGTTAACTTTTACCTATTACTTTTTCTCATTCATGTAATTTACTTAATCTTTGAGTAATAATGATTTAATTCAATGGTTCGAAGATTTAGTGTGCACCAGAATCCCCTCGTGGGCTTATTCAAACAGATTGCTGAGCTCCACTGAAAATCTAAGTAAGTTTGGGATGGGGCAGAAAATTCACATTTCTAAGTTTCCAGGTGACACTGGTGCTGCTGGACCATAACCAACTACTTGAGAAACATTTATGTGTGGATGCCCAAATCACACGTGTCTTGTTTGTAAAAAGGACATCACCTTTGGAGCAGATAAGTGGGTAATTCTATGGCTACTGGACATCCAGTCACCAGGAGAGTTATGTGAAATAGCACTTTAATGAGTGGCCATCAAAAAGTAAAGACAATCATTAATATGTCCATCATGCTCCATTTGATTAGGGTACTTGGAAATATAATGTGTTAATTAGTTTTGGTGTTTTTTTTTTTAGCTTAAAGGTATACTAAAATTGTATTGTAAAAATACATCCCAGTTGTGGATGTGACTGGTGATAGAAGCAAGGTCCAATGCTGTAAAGAGCAATATTGCATAGGAACCTTGAATGTTAGGTCCATGAATCAAGGCAAATTGGAAGTGGTCAAACAGGAGATGGTAAGAGTGAATGTCAACATTCTAGGAATCAGCAAACTAAAATGGACTGGAATGGGTGAATTTAATTCAGTTGACCATTGTATCTACTACTGTGGGCAGGAATCCCTTAGAAGAAATGGATAGCCATCATGGTGAACAAAAGGGTTCAAAATGCAATAATTGGATGCAATCTCAAAAACAACAGAGTGATCTCTGTTCATTTCCAAGGCAAACTATTCAATATCACAGTAATCCAAATCTATGTCCCAACCAGTAATGCCAAAGAAGCTGAAGTTGAACGGTTCTATGAAGACCTACAAGACCTTTTAGAACTAACACCCAAAAAATATGTCCTTTTCATTATACGGGACTAGAGTACAAAAGTAGGAAGTCAAGAAACACCTGGAGTAACAGGCAAATTTGGCCTTGGAATGCAGAATGAAGCAGGGCAAAGACTAATAGAGTTTTACCAAGAGAATGCACTGGTCATAGCAAACACCCTCTTCCAACAACACAAGAGAAGATTCTACACATGGACATCACCAGATGGGCAACACCGAAATCAGATTGATTCTATTCTTTGCAGCCAAAGATGGAGAAGCTCTATACAGTCAACAAAAACAAGACCGGGAACTGACTGTGGCTCAGATCATGAGCTCCTTATTGCCAAATTCAGACTGAAATTGAAGAAAACCACTAGGGAAACGACTAGATCATTCAGGTATGACCTAAATCAAATCCCTTATGATTATACAGCAGAAGTGAGAATAGATTTAAGGGACTAGATCTGATAGAGTGCCTGATGAACTATGGACTGAGGTTCGTGACATTGTACTGGAGATGGGGATCAAGACCATCCCCATGGAAAAGAAATGCAAAAGAGCAAAATGGCTGTCTGAGAAAGCCTTACGTATACCTGTGAAAAGAAGAGAAGCGAAAAGCAAAGGAGAAAAGGAAAGATATAAGCATCTGAATGCAGAGTTCCAAAGAATAGCAAGGAGAGAGAAAGCCTTCCTCAGTTAACAATGCAAAGAATAGAAGAAAAGAAAAGAATGGGAAAGACTAGAGATCTCTTCAAGAAAATTAGAGATACCAAGGGAACATTTCATGCAAAGATGGGCTTGATAAAGGACAGAAATGGTATGTACCTAACAGAAGCAGAAGACATTAAGAAGAGGTGGCAAGAATACACAGAACTGTACAAAACAGATCTTCACGACCAAGATAATCATGAAGGTGTGATCACTCACCTAGAGCCAGACATCCTAGAATGTGGGGTCAAGTGGGCCTTAGAAAGCATCACTATGAACAAAGCTAATGGAGGTGATGGAATTCAAGTTGAGCTATTTCAAATCCTGAAAGATAATGCTGTGAAAGTGCTGCACTCAATATGCCAGCAAATTTGGAAAACTCAGCACTGGCCACAGGACTGGAAAAGGGCAGTTTCATTACAATCCCAAAGAAACGCAATGCCAAAGAATGCTCAAACTATTACACAATTGCACTCATCTCACATGCTAGTAAAACAATGCTCAAAATTCTCCATACCAGGCTTCAACAATATGTGAACCATGAACTTCCAAGTGTTCAAGCTGGTTTTAGAAAAGGCAGAGGAACCAGAGATCAAATTGCCAACATCCGCTGGATCATNCAAAAGTCTTCTCCAACACCACAGTTCAAAGGCATCAATTCTTCAGCGTTCAGCTTTTTTCACAGTCCATAGCCTTGACTAGATGGACCTTTGTTGGCAAAGTAATGTCTCTGCTTTTCAACATGCTATCTAGGTTGGTCATAACTTTTCTTCCAAGGAGTAAGTGTCACCATGCTCTACATTAATTCCCCAGAATGTATTCATCTTAGAACTAAAAGCTTGTAACTTTTGACCAGTATCTCCACATCTCCTGCACCCACCAGCTCCTGGCAACCACCTGTTTTTAAGGGAAGTTTATTGAATCTGTTACATTATTGCTTCTGTTGTTTTTATGTTCTGATTTTTGTTTTTTTGGTTCTTTTTTTTTTTTTTTTTTTTTTTTTTTTTTTTTT
>SJYA01001908.1:5184-202604 GCA_006410615.1 Neotragus moschatus | reverse complement strand
TTTTTTTTTTTTTTTTTTTTTTTTTTGACCACTAGGCATAGGATGTGAGAGTTGGATTGTGAAGAAGGCTGAGGATCTTAGCTCTTCCACCAGAGTTTGAACCCACACAGTCTGCATTGGAAGGTGAAATCTTAACTACTGCACCACCAAGGTCCCCAGCAACCACCATTTTACTTTGTTTCTATGAGTTTTATATTTTTAGATTCCACATAATAGTATTCACCTTTAGCTTATTTCAGTTAGCATGATGCCCTCGAGATCTATCCATGTTGTCACAAATAGCAGGATTTCTCTCCTCATTGCTGAATGATATACCACTGTATATACATACGACATCTACCCATTCATCTGTTGGCAGACATTTAGGTTGTTTCCGATATCTTGTCTATTGCAAATAATGCTGCAATGAACATGGGAGTGCAAATACCTCTTTGAGATACTAATTTCATTTTCTTCAGAAACATATTCAAGTACAAAAAGTCTATATATTTTTACACTCCCCCTACATTTTTTATTTTTGATATTTTGTCTTTTCATGTGCCATTTCTAGTTTCACTTTCAAGTACTGAAAATGAAGTGAAGTCACTCAGTCGTATCCGACTCTTTGTGACCCCGGAGACTGTAGGTTCCTCTGTCCATGGGATTCTCCATCTCCAGGCAAGAATACTGGAGTGGGTTGCCATTTCCTTCTCCAGGGGATCTTCCCGACCCAGGGATCGAAGCCAGGTCTCCCACATTGCTGGCAGACGCTTTAACCTCTGAGCCACCAGAGAAGCCCACAAAGTACTGAAGCATGTCCTAAAAATCTGATTACTAAGCCTCATCTTGTTCTACTGTTCCTGATTTTGGAGTCTATAGAAGGGATCTGATTGCATCTGATGTTTTTTACTTGAAAGAGAATGTTGCCTCTGGGCTAGTGATTGGGACATTTCATTTTCAAACTGCCAGAAAGTTAACAAGGCACTAAAGAAACTGTTTCAAAATGTGGGTGGGCTCAATGTGTTCTTTGTTTGGTCTGCTTTGTGTTATCACTTTAAAGAAGCACACTTGGAAAAGTAGAGAAATTCATCCAGAAGGTGGAAGTGAGTCTTTTACCTTCTAGGAGTGCTTTCCCCAAAGAAATAAGTATAAGTAATGTGCTGCAATTCATGGGGTCGCAAAGAGTCGGACACGACTGAGCGACTGAACTGAACTGAACTGAATGTGTCCTTAGTTCTTTTTCATCACCTGTGAGTGACAGACTAAGGCAGAAAGGAGGAAATAAAAAAGTATATCATTGCTTTAAACTAACAAATCGCACCCAGTCTGGTACATGCCAATTCTTTTTTATTGTTGTTGTTAAAAAAGTTTTTTAAAGTTGAGGGGAGCAAAAAAAGAATCATTTTGTGATATGTGAAAATTACATGAAATTCAAATTGTGGCACCCATAAATGAAGTTTTATTAGAACACAACTAGGCTAATTTGCCCAAGTATTATCTGTCCATGGCTGCTTCCATGCTATGGCCAAGTTGAATAGTTGTGACAGAGACCATATGGCCCTTGAAACCTAAAATGTGTGCCATCTGTCCCTTTCAGGAAGAGTGTGTGGACCACAGATTTAAGTGAAGTGATTAATACAACAGGAGAACAGCATTTCAGAGTGTGGTGGGAACTGGTTTGGAGCAAGCAAAGAAGTGGTGCTAAGGCCCCAGACATGGTCTGAGGGGGCAGTCAAGAGGGAATAGCTTTGCCCCAATAACTGGGGAACTGCAAACATTCCAAGAATATGGAGATACAGGATTAATCTGGTTTGGAGAAGAGGGTATGACTCAACTAGTGTAGATGCAAAAATAAGATTCCATTGGATGCTTCAGTGCTCTTTAAAAATTAATTTATCTTAATTGGAGGCTAATTACTTTACAATATTATGATGTTTTTGCCATACATTGACATGATCAGTCACCAGTGTACTTGTGTCCTCCATCCTGAACACCTCTTTCACCTCCCTCCCCACTCCATCCCTCTGAGTTGTCTCAGACTACCACAGCTTTGAGTGCCCTGCTTCATGCATCAAACTTGCACTGGTCATCTATTTTACATATGGTAAATCCATGTTTCAATGCTATTCTCTCATATTGTCCCACCCTTACCTTCTCCCACATAGTCCAAAAGTCTGTTATTTACATGTGTCTCTTTTGCTGNCCTCCCTCCCCACTCCATCCCTCTGAGTTGTCTCAGACTACCACAGCTTTGAGTGCCCTGCTTCATGCATCAAACTTGCACTGGTCATCTATTTTACATATGGTAAATCCATGTTTCAATGCTATTCTCTCATATTGTCCCACCCTTACCTTCTCCCACATAGTCCAAAAGTCTGTTATTTACATGTGTCTCTTTTGCTGTTTTACATATAGGGTCATCAATACCATCTTTCTAAATTCCATATATATGTGTTAATACACTGTATTGGTGTTTCTCTTTCTGAATTAATTCACTCTGTATAATAGGCTCCAGTTTCATCCACCTCATTAGAACTGACTCATGTATACCTATGACTGATTCGTGTCAATATATGGCAAAAACCACCACAATATTGTAAAGTAGTTAGGCTCCAATTAAAATAAATTAATTTTAAAAAATAAAAAGAACTGACTCAAATGCATTGTTTTTTATAGCTGAGGTTTCTCCAGTAGTCATGTATGGATGTGAGAGTTGGACTGTGAAGAAGGCTGAGTGCCGAAGAATCGATGCCTTTGAACTGTGGTGTTGGAGAAGACTCTTGAGAGTCCCTTGGACAGTAAGGAGATCCAACCAGTCCATTCTGAAGGAGATCGGCCCTGAGTATTCTTTGGAAGGAATGATGCTAAAGCTGAAACTCCAGTACTTTGGCCATCTCATGTGAAGAGTTGACTCATTGGAAAAGACTCTGATGCTGGGAGGGATTGGGGGCAGGAGGAGAAGGGGACAACCAAGGATGAGATGGCTGGATGGCATCACGGACTCGATGGACGTGAGTCTGAGTGAACTCCAGGAGTTGGTGATGGACAGGGAGGCCTGGCATGCTGCGATTCATGGGGTCGCAAAGAGTCAGACACGACTGAGCGACTGAACTGAACTGGACTGAGTATTCCATTGTGTATATTTACCACAATTTCCTTATCAATTCGTCTGCCGATGAACATCTAGGTTGCTTCCATGTCCTAACTATTGTAAACAGTGCTGCAGTGAACACTGGGGTACATGTGTCTCTTTCAATTCTGGTTTCCTCAGTGTGTATCCCCAGCAGTGGGATTGCTGGGTTGTATGGCGGTTCTATTTCCAGTTTTCTAAGGAATCTCCACACTGTTCTCCATAGTGGCTATACTAGTTTGCATTCACACCAACAGTATAAGAGGGTTCTTTTTACTCTACACCCTCTCCAGAATTTATTGTTTACAGACTTTCTGATGGCAGCCATTCTGACTGGCATGAGATGGTACATTTTGGTTTTGAATTTCATTTCTCTGATAATGAGTGGTGTTGAGCATCTTTTCATGTGTTTGTTAGCCATCTGCATATCTTCTTTGGAGAAACATCTTGCTTAGTTCTTTGCCCGTTTTTTGATTGGGTCATTTATTTTTCTGGTATTGAACTGCATGAGCTGCTGTGTATTTTGGAGGTTAATTGTCAGTTGCTTCATTTGCTATTATTTTCTCCCACTCTGAAGGCTGCCTTTTCACCTTGCTTATAGTTTCCTTCATTGTGCAAAAGCTTTGAAGTTTAATTAGATATCATTTGGGTTTTTTGTTTGTTTGTTTGTTTTTATTTCCATTACTCTGGGAGATGGGTCATAGAGGATCTTGCTGTGATTTATGTCGGAGAGTGTTCTGCCTATGTTTTCCTCTAAAGAGTTTTATAGTTTTTGATCTTACATTTAGATANCCTTTTCACCTTGCTTATAGTTTCCTTCATTGTGCAAAAGCTTTGAAGTTTAATTAGATATCATTTGGGTTTTTTGTTTGTTTGTTTGTTTTTATTTCCATTACTCTGGGAGATGGGTCATAGAGGATCTTGCTGTGATTTATGTCGGAGAGTGTTCTGCCTATGTTTTCCTCTAAAGAGTTTTATAGTTTTTGATCTTACATTTAGATATTTAATCCATTTTGAGTTTATTTTTGTGTATGGTGTTAGGAAGTGTTCTAGTTTCATTCTTTTACAAGTGGTTGACCAGTTTTTCCAGCACCACTTATTAAATAGATTGTCTTTTCTCCATTGTATATTTTTGCCTCCTTTGTCAAAGGTAAGGTGCCCATAGGTGCCCGATTTATCTCTGGGCTTTCTATCTTGTTCCATTGTTCTGTATTTCTGTCTTTGTGCCAGAACCATATTGTCTTGATGACTGCAGCTTTGTAGTATAGTCTGAAGTAAGGAAAGTTGATTCCTCCAGTTCCATTCTTCTTTCTCAAGATAACTTTATTTGAGATTTTTTGTATTTCCATACAATTTGTGAAATTATTTGTTCCAGTTCTATGAAAAATACCATTGGTAGCATGATAGGAATTACACTGAATCTATAGATTACTTTGGGTAGTATACTCATTTTCACTATATTGATTTTTCCAGCCTATGAGCATGGTATATTTCTCCATCTATTTGTGTCCTCTTTGATTTCTTTCATCAGTGTTTTATAGTTTTCTATATGTATATCTTTTATTTCTTTAGGTAAATTTATTCCTAAGTATTTTTTTCTTTTCATTGCAATGGTGAATGGAATTAATTCCTTAATTTCGCTTTCTATTTTCTCATTGTTTGTATATAGGAATGAAAGGAATTCCTGTGTATTAATTTTATATCCTGAAACTTTACTATATCCATCGATTAGCTCTAGTAATTTTCTGGAGGTGTCTCTAGGGTTGTCAATGTAGAGGACCATGTCATCTGCAAACAGTGAGAGTTTTACTTCTTCTTTTCCTCTCTGGATTCCTTTTATTTCTTTTTCTTCTGATTACTGTGGTTAGGACTTCCAGAACTATGTTGAATAGTAGTGGTGAGAGTGGGCATTCTCATCTTGTTCCTGATTTTAGAGGAAATACGTTCAATTTTTTGCCATTGAGGATAATGTTTGCTAGGGGATTGTCATATATGACTTTTATTATGCTGAGGAATGTTTTTCTATGCTTGCTTTCTGGAGAGTTTTTATTATAAATGGGTGTTGAATTTTGTCAAAGGCTTTCTCTGCATCTATTGAGACAGTCATATGATTTTTATCTTTCAATTTGTTAATATGGTGTATCACATTGATTGATTTGCAAATGTTGAAGAATCTTTGCATCTCTGGGGTAAAGCCCTCTTAGTCATGATGCACGATCTTTTTAAGATGTTGTTGGATTCTGTTTACTAGGATTTTGTTAAGGATTTTTGCATCTATGTTCATCAGTGATATTGGCCTGTAGTTTTCTTTTTGTGTGGCATCTTTGTCTGGTTTTGGTATTAGGGTGACAGTGGCCTCAGAGAATGAGTTTGGGAGTTTACCTTCCTCTGTAATTTTCTGGAACAGTTTGAGTAGGATAGGTGTTAGCTCTTCTCTGAATTTTTGGTAGAATTCACCTATAAAGCCATCTGCTTCTGAGCTTTTGATTTTTGGAAGATTTTTGATTACAGCCTCAGTTTCTGTGTGTATGATGTGTCTGTTAAGATTTTCTTTTTCTTCTTGGTTCAGTTTTGGAAGGTTATAGTTTTCTAAGAATTTGTCCATTTCTTCCACGTTGTCCATTTTATTGGCATATTATTGCTCACAGTAGTCTCTTATGATCTTTTGTATTTCTGTGTTGTCTGTTTTGATTTCTCCATTTTCATTTTTAATTTTATTGATTTGCTTCTCCATTTTTTTCTTGATAAGTATGGCTAATGGTTTGTCTATTTTATTTATCTTCTTAAAGAACCAATTTTTGGTTTTGTTGATTTTTGCTATAGTCTGCTTCATTTCTTTTTCATCTATATATGCTCTGATTTTTATGATTTTGTTCCTTCTACTAACTTTGGGATTCTTCTTTTCTTTTTCTAGTTGCTTTAGGTGTAAAGTTAGGTTATTTATTTCATGTTTCTCTTGATTCTTGAGGTCAGCTTGTATTGCTATAAATCTCCCTCTTAGTACTTCTTTTTCTGAATCCCATAGGTTTGGGGTTATCATGTTTTCATTTTGATTTGTTCCTATGCATGTTTTTATTTCCTTTTTGATTTCTTCCATGATCTGTTGGTTATTCAGAAGTGTGTTATTTAGCCCCCATATGTTTGTATTTTTAATAGTTTTTTTTTTCCTGTAGTTCCCATCTAATCTTACCTCATTGTGATCAGAAAAGATGACTGAAATAATTAGAATTTTTAAAAATTTACCAAGGCTAGATTTATGGCCCAGAAGGTGATCTATCCTGAAGAAGGTACCATGTACACTTGAGAAAAAGGTGAATTCCATTGTTTTGGGGTGAGATGCCCTCTAGATATCAATTAGGTCTAACTGGTCCATTGAATCATTTACAGCTTGTGTTTCCTTGCTAATTTGGTTGATCTATCCATAGGTGTGAGTGAGGTATTAAAGTCCTCCACTATTATTGTGTTACTGTTAATTTCCCATTTCATACTTGTCAGCATTTGCCTTATGTATTGAGGTGCTGCTTCAGCAATACATGAACCGTGAACTTCCAGATGTCCAAGCTGGTTTTAGAAAAGGCAGAGGAACCAGNTGCTGGGAGGGATTGAGGGCAGGAGGAGAAGGGGACGACAGAGGATGAGATGGCTGGATGGCATCACTGACTCGATGGACGTGAGTCTGAGTGAACTCCGGGAGTTGGTGATGGACAGGGAGGCCTGGCGTGCTGCAATTCATGGTGTCGCAAAGAGTCGGACACGACTCAGCGACGGAACTGAACTGAACTATGTTGGGTGCATATATATTTAAAATTGTTATATCTTGTTCTTGGATTGATCGTTTGATCATTATGTAGTGTCCTTTGTCTCTTATCATGATCTTTATCTCAAAGTCTATTTTATCTGATATGAGTAATGCTACTACTGCTTTGTTTTGGTCCCTATTTGCATGAAATATCTTTTTCAAGACCTTCACTTTCAGTCTTATGTGTCCCTCGGTTTGAAGTGGGTCTCTTGTAGACAGCATACATAGGGGTCTTACTTTTGTATGCATTTGGCCAGTCTTTGTCTTTTGGTGGAGCATTTAACCCATTTACATTTAAGGTAATTATTGATGTATGATCCTGTTACCATTTACTTTTTTGTTTGGGGTTCATTTTTATTTTATTTATTTCTTTAAGGTGTTTTAGTCTTGCCTTTATTTTAATACTGTTAACTTTTTATTATAATTTTAATAACAGCTTGGACAGATTTAAGGCAATTTTTTTCATACAAAATTCTCTATTCTTCGCAGACCACTTTATACTTACTGATTGAATAGGAAAAGTAAGAAATCATGTGGCACTACAGTAGACTACTTTTCAGTTTCACATTCATGTCCATTATTTTTCTGACTTCTTAGAATGGTCCATAAAAGTAGATAGGTTGTAAATGAAACCAAAAGCAAAGTAACAAAAGCTAAAATGAACTTCTGGGGGGGAAAAAACNGGCAATTTTTTTCATACAAAATTCTCTATTCTTCGCAGACCACTTTATACTTACTGATTGAATAGGAAAAGTAAGAAATCATGTGGCACTACAGTAGACTACTTTTCAGTTTCACATTCATGTCCATTATTTTTCTGACTTCTTAGAATGGTCCATAAAAGTAGATAGGTTGTAAATGAAACCAAAAGCAAAGTAACAAAAGCTAAAATGAACTTCTGGGGGGGAAAAAACCAATATGTTGAAAAGCTAACCTACAGAGACAGATAAAAATATATGCAAACTATGTGTTTAACAAAAAGTTAATATGTAAAATATATAAAGAATCATACCAAAAAAAAAGAATCATACAACTCAATAGTAAAGAAGCAAATAATTCAATTAAAAATTGGGCAAATAACAAGAAAAAAATTCAGTAACTATATATAGTGACAGATGTTAACTAGACTTATTGTAGTGATCATTTTTCAATATACACAAATATCACATCATTACGTTGTACACCTTAAACTAATATATAATGTTATATGTCAATTATACAATCCACTCCAGTATTCTTGCCTTGAGAATTCCATGGACAGAGGAGCCTGGCAGACTACAGTCCATGGGGTCTGGGTTCATTTTTATAAACCTTTACTGTGTTTCCTGTCTAGAGAAGATCCTTTAGCATTTGTTGAAGAGCTGGTTTGGTGGTGCTGAATTCTCTCAGCTTTTACTTGTCTGTAAAGCTTTTGATTTCTCTTTCATTTCTAAATGTGATCCTTAATGGGTAGAGTAATATTTATTGTAGGTTTTTCTCTTTCTTCAACTTTAAGTATGTCCTGCCATTCCCTTCTGGCCTGAAGAGTTGCTATTGAAAGATCAGATGTTATGAGGATTCCCCTTGTGTGTTATTTGTTGCTTTTCCCTTTTAATATTTGCTCTTTGTGTTTGATCTTTATTAGTTTGTTAATATGTGTCTTGGGGTGTTTTGTCTTGGGTTTATTCTGTTTGGGACTCTCTGGGTTTCTTGGACTTGTGTGGCTATTTCCTTCCCCATATTAGGAAAGTTTTCAATTATTATCTCCTCAAATATTTTCTCCTGCCCTTTCTTTGTGTCTTCTTCTGGGACATCTATGATTCAAATGTTGGGACATTTGACATTGTCACAGATATCTCTGAGGTTGTCTTCATTTCTTTAATTCTTTTTTCTTTTTTCCTCTCTGCTTCATTTATTTCTACCATTATATCTTCTACCTCACTTATCCTCTCTATTGCCTGTTATTCTACTGTTGGTTCCCTCCAGAGTGCTTTTGATCTCAGTAGTTGCATTACTCATTATTGATTGATTTTTCTTTATTTCTTCTAGGTCCTTGTTAAACATTTCTTGCATCTTCTCAATCCTTCTCTATATTCTATTTATCTGTAACTCCATTTGTTTTTGAGATTTTTAGATCATCTTTACTATCATTATTCTGAATTCTTTTTCAGGTAGACTTCCTATCTCCTCCTCTTTTGTTTGGCTTGGTGGGCATTAATCATGTTCCTTCACCTGCTGAATATTTCTCTACCTTTTCATTTTGTTTAAATTGCTGTATTTAGGGTGCCTTTTCTGCAGGCTGGAAGATCATGGTTCCTCTTAATTGCTGAGTCTGCTCCCTATGGGTGGGATTGTACTAATGGCTTATCAAGGTTTCCTCATTGGGGGAGCTTATGTCTGTGTTCTAGTGGATAGAGCTGGATCTCTCCTCTCTGGAGTGCAATGAAGTGTCCAGTGGTGAGTTTGGGGATGTTTATGGGTTTGGCATGACTTTGGGCAGCCCATCTTTTAATGTTCAGAGTTGTGTTCCTGTTTTGTTGGAGAATTAGTGTGGTGTGTCTTGCACTGGATCTTATTGGCTTGGATGGAGGTTAGTTTCAGTGTAGATGTGGAGACTTTTGGGTGAACTCTTGTCTATTAATGTTCCCTGTAGTCAGGAGTTCTCTGATGTTCTGAAGTTTTGGAGTTAAGCCTCCTGCCTCTGGCACTGGGTCTTTTTCCTACAGTAGCCTCAAGACTTCTCCATCCACACAGCATAGAAGATAAAGCCTCTAGGTTATTTGTGAAACAATTCTCCACAGCCAGAAATACTCAGAGAGATTCACAGAATTATATAGAGAAGAGAAGAGGGAGGAGGAAGATAGATGTGACCAGGAGAAGAAAAGGGGTGTTAAAAGGAGAGAGAGCCATCTAGCCAGTAATCAAATCTTCAAGTGCTCTCCACAGCCTGGAACACCCAGAGAGATTCACAGCATTATGCAGGAAAGAGAAGAGGGAGAAAGGAGATAGAGATAACCTGGAGGAGAAAAGAGAGAGGCAAAAGGGGAGAGAGCAATAAAGCTGATAACCAAATCCCTAAGTGAAAATGGATACTGAAGATTAGATCCTTAGACATATAAAATCAATAACAAATATCAAAAAAGAAATATATGGAATTTTTTTTTAATAGGAGGGTTTTTTTGTAAAGGTAATAGGCTCGGAGAAGGCAATGGCACCCCTCCAGTACTCTTGCCTGGAAAATCCCATGGATGGAGGAGCATGGTAGGCTGCAGTCCATGAGGTCGCTAAGAGTCAGACATGACTGAGCGACTTCACTTTGACTTTTCACTTTCATGCATTGAAGAAGGAAATGGCAACCCACTCTAGTGTTCTTGCCTGGAGAATCCCAGGGATGGGAAGCCTGGTGGGCTGCCGTCTATGGGGTCACACAGAGTCGGACACAACTGAAGCGACTTAGCAGCTTAGCAGCAGCAATAGTAGGCTAGACAAATGAAAGTTAAAGGAATAATAAAGAACTAAATTTTTTTTAAGTGATAATAGTAAAAATATACCTGAGAATTTCTCTGGAGCTGTTGTGGACAGTGTGGGGTCCATTCAGTGTCAGATAGTCCCTTGTTCTGGCTTGTAATTGTTCCCAAGTTCTATAGTTGCCCCTCACATGCACAGTCTCAGCATTTACTGCAGGGTTTTAACCTGTTGCAGCATTTCCCAGGGCGGTTCCCCCTTCTTTGTTTATTTTGGCTTCCTCTGTTTGCAGGTCTCTTCAGTGTCTGATTTCCACCCTGACACGAGGGGGCCAAGGTGGCCACTTACTCAGGTTCACTTGATCAGTAATGCTGTAGAGAGGGAGGGACACTGCAAAGAAACATTGCTGGCATGTCGGGGAGTGCTCGCAGTGGATGAGCCACACTGAGTTGCCACAGCCCAAGATGGCGCATGCTCCCAGGGCCACACTGCTCAGGCTCTAGAGTGCTCTGCAGGGGCACTGACCCAGGTAAGCTCTGCATTTTGTGTGCCTCCTACATCTAAGCCACTCAGTTTCTCGAGTGCTCCACAAGAGCACAGACCCAGATGGGCTGTGCATTTTGTGTTCTTCCCAGGTCCAGCCGCTCAGGCCACCGGGTGCTTGGCAAGCTCACTGTCCCAGGTGGGCCGTGCATCTTACTCACCTACCCAGTCACAGCCACTCGCTTTCCCAGGTGTGCCATGCGAGTACAGTCCCAGGCATGCTGTGTCTCCTCTGAGGAGCTGATCTCCGGCTGTGACACTCCTGGCAGATGTCAACCATTCAGGATCCCAGGAAGACGTGGTTAGCAACTAGGAGTCTGCTTACGGTTTGATGGAAGAGGCGGTCTCTGGGGCCGAGATTATAGCAGCCCCTTGCCTTCTGGTTCTGGTTGTCGCACGTCTGCCTCTCTGCCTCTGGAGATGAGGATTTTGCTTGTTTCATGTCTTGGATTTTTGGCTGTGAAACATGTGGGATCCTATCTCCCCAACCAGGGATCAAACTCGTACCCCCTGTGTTGGAAGGTGAAGACTCGATCACTGGACTGCCAGGAAGTCCCTGGATGCTTCAGTACTTGATAGTGAAACTGGAAATGGCAGAATCCAATTCTTCTAACATTACTGGAGTTAATAGTTTTTCAGAAATATTATAGAGAAAGAAGGTTTATCTAACATTAACTTGAAAGTAGACTTTTTTTGGCCATGCCATACAGCATGTAGGATCTTAGTTCCCTGACTAGAGATTGAACCTGCTCCCCCCTGCCTTGGAAGCCCAAAGGCTTAACCACTGGACAGCCAGGGAAATCCCAAAAGCAAAAGACTTTTTGAATCTTTTTACACAGCTCTCAGTTTCATATTAGTATTGCCAGAGGGATATTGATGCCATAAAACTTAATCCTGACAGTGCAATTGAGAAGATGAAGCATGATCTTTCCAGAATGTTGAAAAGTGATTGACTTTTTTCCTAATAACCTCATATAACTTAACCAAGGAATTGTTGCTAAATGAATTCAGTGAAGGAATTGAACTTTCAAAAGACTACTGACAGCCAAATTCAGCTTTGGAGGCAGATCTGGAAACTGTTGCAGCACCAGTTTTCTAAAATATGTGAGACTTTTTATTGGACAAATTCAGTTAACATTTTAAAAGAAGCTCTTACATCAAAGTAAGCCTGACACAAAATCCAAGTGCAAATAAATGCTTAGTGAGCACACAAGATGCACACGTTGAATAGATAGAATGGGTTGGTAAAAAAAAAAAAATCATGAGCATGTAAGTGGTTGGGTTTTAGAAATAAACCAAGAATAATTTAAATATTTCTATTGTATTTAAAATGTAAATATTTTTCTTTCTGAGTAAAAAGTAATTCCTGTAACTATTGAAATAGTTTAAAACTTTAAAGCAGTAAGTGAATATATGGGGGCAGGGGGAGATATAAAGTGAAATCCAAAGCTTTCTCTCAGTCCTCTAAGCATATTGGCAGCATTTGACCCCCCTCTGTGACAGTTTTCCTCTCCTGGTTCCCTGCTTCCTTTTTAGCCTTTCTTCCTCCATCTCTGTTGCTGGTTCTTCTTCATCTCTGTGATGAATGTTTAGGAGAACATGAGTGTGCCCCAAGGCAAAGAACTGCACCTTTTCCCTTTTTTGTCTACACTTGCTCCTTGGTTGTAGAAAGTTCAAGGGATT
This sequence comes from Neotragus moschatus, assembly GCA_006410615.1. Lineage (NCBI taxonomy): Eukaryota > Metazoa > Chordata > Mammalia > Artiodactyla > Bovidae > Neotragus > Neotragus moschatus. The sequence continues at coordinate 190,026 of SJYA01001908.1, read as the reverse complement.
GGATGTAAGAAAAAGAACCATGAGGTGGCAGGAGCACACACTTACTGGATGATAATGATACTCTGATGGGTTTGCAAGGGCAGGGAGGGAGAGGTGTTCCTCACAGCAGGAATCTGTCCAGAAGCTACACCAAGGGGGTTGCTACTGGAGGGGAGGAGGGCAAGGAAAATCCCAGGGATAGCGGAATCAGAGTGGTGCCTCTGGTGTCTAGGTAATGCCATTCAGCAGCGTAGCAGGAAGTCCCTGGGTCAGAGAGCTCCAAGGGGCAGGAGTCTCATAGTTTGTAAGGCCTGAGATCTGTCTTGTAGTCACATGGTTCTATCTTATCAATTGCCAGCAGGTGCTGGGTATAGTTTGGTGGAGGTATGTGAAGCAGATGGGCCCTGAATGTGCAAAAATGTACTTCTTTGGGTTATGTTTAAAATGAACTTTGATGTTCAGTCACTCAGTCACGTCCAACTCTTTGTGACCCCACGGACTGCAGCATGCCAGGCTTCCCTGTCCATCACCAACTCCCGGAGCTTGCTCAAGCTCATATCCACTGAGTTGGTGATGCCATCCACCCATCTCATGCTCTGTCATCCCGTGCTCCTCCTGCATTCAATCTTTCCCAGCATCAGGGTCTTCTCCAATGAGTCAGCTCTTGACATCATGTGGCCAAAGTATTGGAGCTTCAGCATCAGTCCTTCCAATGAATATTTAAGGTTGATTTCCTTTAGGATTGATTGATTTGATCTTCTTGTAGTCCAAGGGACTCTCAAGAGTTTTCTCCAGCACCACAGTTTGAACACATCAGTTCTTTGGTGCTCAGCATTTTTTATTGTCCAGCTCTGAAATTTGTACACAACTACTGGAAAAACCATAGCTTTGACTATGCAGACTGTAGGCAAAGTAATGTCTCTGATTTTTAATATGCTGTCTAGTTTTGTCATTGCTTTTCTTCCAAGGAACAGTTTCATGGCTACAGTCATCATCTGCTGTGATTTTGAAGCCCAAGCAAATAAAGTCTGTCATGTTTCCATTGTTTCCCCATCTGTTTGCCATGAAAAGATGGGACCAATGTCAAAGATCTTTATTTTTTGAATGTTGAGGATTAACCAAACTTTTTCACTCTTTTCTTTTCGTTTTCATCAAGACGCTCTAATTCCTCTTCAATTTCTGCCATAAGGGTGGTGTCATTGGCATATCTGCGGTTATTGATATTCCTCCCCTCAATTTGGATTATAGCTTGGGCTTCATCCAACCTGGCATTTCCCATGATATACTCTGCATATAAGTTAAATAAGCAGGGTGACAACATACAGCCTTGACACACTCCTTTCCCAATTTGGAACCAGTCTGTTTTTCCATGTCTAGTTTTAACTGTTGCTTCTTGACCTGCATACAGGTTTCTCAGGAAGTAGATGAGGTGGTCTAGTATTCTCATCTCTTAAAGAATTTCCAGTATGTTGTAATCTACACAGTCAAAGACTTTAGTCAATGAAACAGAAGTACATGTTTTTATGAAATTCTCTAGCTTTTTATATGATCCAATGGATGCTGGCAATTTGATCTCTGGTTCCTCTGTCTTTTCTAAATCCAGCTTGTAAATCTGGAAGTTCTCAGTTCACATACTATTGAAGCCTAGCTTTAAAGATTTTGAGCATTACTTTGCTAGCATGTGAAATGAGTGCAACTGTGCAGTAGTTTGAACATTCTTTGGCACTGTCTTTCTTTGGGATTGGAATGAAAACTGACATTTTCCAGTCCTGTGGCCACTCTGAGTTTTCCAAATTTGATGTCATATTGAGTGCAGCACTTTAACAGTGTCATCTTTTAGGATTTGAAATAGCTCGGCTAGAATTCCATCACCTCCACTAGCTTTGTTCTTTGTGATGCTTCCTAAGGCCCAGTTGACTTCATATTCCAGGATGTCTGACCCCAGAATGTCTCACAGAATCATGATGATCCAAGTCATTAAGACCTTTTTTATACAGTTCTTCTGTGTATTCTTGCTGGTTCTTCTTAATATCTTCTGCTTCTGTTAGGTCCATACAGTTTCTGTCCTTTATTGTGCCTATCTTTGCATGAAATACACCCTAGGTATCTCTAATTTTCTATAAGAGATCTCTAGTCTCTCCCATTCTATTGTTTGCCTCTATTTCTTTGCATTGTTCACTTGGGCTTTCTTATCTCTACTTGCTATTCTTTGGAACTCTGCATTCAGATGGGTATATCTTTCTTTTTCTTCTTTGCCTTTGGCATCTCTTCTTTTCTCAGCTATTTGTAAGGCCTCCTCAGACAACCATTTTGCCTTTTTGCATTTCTTCTTCTTGGAGATGGTTTTGATCACTACCTCCTGTACGATGTTACAAACCTCCATCCATAGTTCTTCAAGCATTCTATCAGTTCTAATCCCTTGAATCTACTTGTCACTTCTGCTGTATAATAATAAGGGATTTGATTTAGGTCATACCTAAATAGCCTAGTGATTTTCCCTCCTTTCTTCAATTTAAGTCTGGATTTTGCAATAAGGAGTTCATGATCTGAGCCACAGTCAGCTCCCAGTCTCATTTTTGCAGAGTGTATAGAGTTTCCTCACCTTTGGCTACAAAAATATAATCAGTCTGATTTCCATATTGACCATCTGGTAATGCCCACTAGTAGAGTCGTCTCTTGTGTTGTTGGAAGAGTGTGTATGCTATGACCAGTGTGTTCTCTTGGCAAAACTCTGTTGACTTTTGCCTGGCTTCATTTTGTACTCCAAGGCCAAACTTGCCTGTTACTCCAGGTATCTCTTGACTTCCTACTTTTGCATTGTAGTCCCCTGTGATTAAAAGGACTTGTGTGTGTGTGTGTGTGGGTGTGGGTGTGGGTGTGTGTGTGTGTTCTAGAAGGTCTTGTAGGTCTTCATAGAACCACTCAACTTCAGCTTCTTCAACATTAGTGGTTGGGGCATAGACTTGGATTACTGTGATATTGAATGGTTTGCCTTGGAAACAAACAGAGATCATTCTGTCATTTTTGAGATTGCACCCACGTATAGCATTTAGACTCTTTTGTTGACTGTGAGGGCTACTCCATTTCTTCTAATGGATTCTTGCCCACAGTAGTAGATATAATGGCCATCTGAACTAAAGTCACCCATTCCTGTCCATTTTAGTTCACTGATTCCTAAAATATCAATGTTCACTCTTGCTATCTCCTGTTTGACTATGTCCAGTTTACCTTGATTCATGGGCCTAACATTCCAGGTTCATATGAAATATCGTTCTTTACACCACTGGGCTTTACATTCACCACCAGATACATCCATAACCGGGTGCTGTTTCCACTTTGGCTCCCCCTCTTCATTCCATCTGGAACTGTTTCTCCGCTCTTCTCCAGTAGCATATTGGACACCTACTGACCTGGGGGTTTCATCTTTCAGTTTCATATCTTTTTGCCTTTTCATATTATTCAGGGAGTTCTCAAGGCAAGAGTGAAGTGATTTTCCATTCCCTTCTCTAGTGGACCATGTTTTGTCAGAACTCTCTACCATGACCCTGTCTGTCTTGGGTGGCCCTACATGGGTCATAGTTTCATTGAGTTTTACAAAGCTATGATCCATGTGATCAGTTTGGTTAGTTTTCTGTGATTGTGGTTTTCATTCTGTCTGCCCTCTGATGGATGAGGATAAGCGGCTAGTGGAATCTTCCTGGAGGGACTGGCTGTGGGGAAAACTGGGGCTTGTTCTGGTTGTCAAGGCCATGCTCAGGAAGTCTTTAATCCAATATTCTGCTGATGGATGGGATAATGCTCCCTCCCTGAGTTTGGCCTGAGGCAAAACCATGGTAGGGGTAATAGCAGTAATGGTGACCTCCTTCAAAAGAACTTATGCCAGCATGCTGGGCCTCCCCGGACTATTGTAGTCAGTGTCCCTGACCCTGCAGCAGGTCTCTGTTGACCCACACCTCCACCAAGACTCCCAAGCACNTCTCACAGAATCATGATGATCCAAGTCATTAAGACCTTTTTTATACAGTTCTTCTGTGTATTCTTGCTGGTTCTTCTTAATATCTTCTGCTTCTGTTAGGTCCATACAGTTTCTGTCCTTTATTGTGCCTATCTTTGCATGAAATACACCCTAGGTATCTCTAATTTTCTATAAGAGATCTCTAGTCTCTCCCATTCTATTGTTTGCCTCTATTTCTTTGCATTGTTCACTTGGGCTTTCTTATCTCTACTTGCTATTCTTTGGAACTCTGCATTCAGATGGGTATATCTTTCTTTTTCTTCTTTGCCTTTGGCATCTCTTCTTTTCTCAGCTATTTGTAAGGCCTCCTCAGACAACCATTTTGCCTTTTTGCATTTCTTCTTCTTGGAGATGGTTTTGATCACTACCTCCTGTACGATGTTACAAACCTCCATCCATAGTTCTTCAAGCATTCTATCAGTTCTAATCCCTTGAATCTACTTGTCACTTCTGCTGTATAATAATAAGGGATTTGATTTAGGTCATACCTAAATAGCCTAGTGATTTTCCCTCCTTTCTTCAATTTAAGTCTGGATTTTGCAATAAGGAGTTCATGATCTGAGCCACAGTCAGCTCCCAGTCTCATTTTTGCAGAGTGTATAGAGTTTCCTCACCTTTGGCTACAAAAATATAATCAGTCTGATTTCCATATTGACCATCTGGTAATGCCCACTAGTAGAGTCGTCTCTTGTGTTGTTGGAAGAGTGTGTATGCTATGACCAGTGTGTTCTCTTGGCAAAACTCTGTTGACTTTTGCCTGGCTTCATTTTGTACTCCAAGGCCAAACTTGCCTGTTACTCCAGGTATCTCTTGACTTCCTACTTTTGCATTGTAGTCCCCTGTGATTAAAAGGACTTGTGTGTGTGTGTGTGTGGGTGTGGGTGTGGGTGTGTGTGTGTGTTCTAGAAGGTCTTGTAGGTCTTCATAGAACCACTCAACTTCAGCTTCTTCAACATTAGTGGTTGGGGCATAGACTTGGATTACTGTGATATTGAATGGTTTGCCTTGGAAACAAACAGAGATCATTCTGTCATTTTTGAGATTGCACCCACGTATAGCATTTAGACTCTTTTGTTGACTGTGAGGGCTACTCCATTTCTTCTAATGGATTCTTGCCCACAGTAGTAGATATAATGGCCATCTGAACTAAAGTCACCCATTCCTGTCCATTTTAGTTCACTGATTCCTAAAATATCAATGTTCACTCTTGCTATCTCCTGTTTGACTATGTCCAGTTTACCTTGATTCATGGGCCTAACATTCCAGGTTCATATGAAATATCGTTCTTTACACCACTGGGCTTTACATTCACCACCAGATACATCCATAACCGGGTGCTGTTTCCACTTTGGCTCCCCCTCTTCATTCCATCTGGAACTGTTTCTCCGCTCTTCTCCAGTAGCATATTGGACACCTACTGACCTGGGGGTTTCATCTTTCAGTTTCATATCTTTTTGCCTTTTCATATTATTCAGGGAGTTCTCAAGGCAAGAGTGAAGTGATTTTCCATTCCCTTCTCTAGTGGACCATGTTTTGTCAGAACTCTCTACCATGACCCTGTCTGTCTTGGGTGGCCCTACATGGGTCATAGTTTCATTGAGTTTTACAAAGCTATGATCCATGTGATCAGTTTGGTTAGTTTTCTGTGATTGTGGTTTTCATTCTGTCTGCCCTCTGATGGATGAGGATAAGCGGCTAGTGGAATCTTCCTGGAGGGACTGGCTGTGGGGAAAACTGGGGCTTGTTCTGGTTGTCAAGGCCATGCTCAGGAAGTCTTTAATCCAATATTCTGCTGATGGATGGGATAATGCTCCCTCCCTGAGTTTGGCCTGAGGCAAAACCATGGTAGGGGTAATAGCAGTAATGGTGACCTCCTTCAAAAGAACTTATGCCAGCATGCTGGGCCTCCCCGGACTATTGTAGTCAGTGTCCCTGACCCTGCAGCAGGTCTCTGTTGACCCACACCTCCACCAAGACTCCCAAGCACAAACAGGCAAGTCTGGCTTGGTCTCTTGTTGGGTCACTGCTCCTTTCCCCTGGGTCCTGGTGTGCACAAGGTTTGTTTTTGCCCTCTAAGAGTCTCATTTTCCCCAGTCCTGTGGAAGTTCTGTAATTAAATCCTGCTGACCTTCAAAGTCAGATTCCGTGGTGATAGAATGGATGTGTAAAATTTGAGTCTGCCACTGACAGGTTTTTGAGCTAACAATTCTCAACCTATACTGAAGAAATAAACAACTTTGGGGATGATATACAGAGGGCATCTTTGGCTCATTTTTATAACACTTGGTGATCTCACTCACTTTGGAGGCTTTATATACCATCTCTGTGATGGTGATTCCCACACTGTCTTTAACAGACCTTTTCCTTGAGGCCCAGGCCCAACTCAACACTTCCTACTTGGTGTCTCGTCCAATCTCCAACTTAACAAATCCCAACCTGAGTTCCACACACCTCCCTTCCAAACCAGTCCCTCCTGCAGACCACTCCCCCCCCGCCTCCATTATAAGCCCAATTGCTAAGGCCTGAAACCTTGGAATCATCCTTGACTCCTCTTTTTCCATCCTGCCACAGCAAAGCCATCAGCCCTCCCTGTTATCTGTCTCCAAAATAGATCCTGAGTTTGACTACTTTTCCCCATCCCCAGTGCCACCACCCTGCTGTAAAGCATCACAGTGTATACCAAACCATGTCAGTCTTCTGGAGAACTCTCCAATAGCTGAAGCAAATGTCCTTACCGGGATCTACAAAACCCTGCATGATCTGGACCCTGCCACCTCTCTACACTCATCCTCCATGGCTGTCTCCAAACTGCCTCCTTGTTCTCCAAGTGTTCTAACCATATTCCTGTCTCAGGGCCTTCGCACCTGCTGTTCCCTCTGCCTGATATGTCTTTTCTCAGTTGTCCACGTGTCTCATCCTGCTTCCTTATGGTCTTCACTTTCTCGCTGAGGCCTGTTATATGTCCAAGTGACTAATTCCTGAGCAGAAAATAGTAATTATTGTATTTATTTAGTTATTTAGCACCTGAGATCTCCCAATTATATGCTATAGTAATATAGTATGTTGTATATTTTCATTTTGTAATGAGAGGATGATCCTTTCTCCCCTCCTGACCCATCACTTAATAAAATATTAGAAACTGTGACAATTAGAATACTCAACTAAGAAAAAAAAAACTGTAAAGTAACAACAGCGGGCTGCATCTGCAGAAGGATTTGGGAGGAGGGGGGCAGAGGCCATCTGTTTCTCATTGTATCGGGTACCTATGGTACCCTAACAAAGTACCACACCTGGGTGTCTTAAAACAGAAATGCAGTCTCTCACAATTCTAGAGGCCAGAAATTCCAAATTAAGATGTCGGCAGGGCCACACTCCTCCTGAGACTTCTAAGTGATAATCTTTACTTGCCTCTTCTGGTAACCCCAGGCATTTCGTGGCTGGTGTCAGCATAACTATAGTCTCTGCCACTGTCTTCACATGGCCCTCTTCCCTCTATGTCTGTTTTCATATGGCATTCATTCTCCTCTGTGTCTGCATTTAAATTTCCCTCTTCATATTGGATATGGGGCCCCTAATGACACCAGTATAACTAGATTGCATCTGTAGAAACTCTTATTTCCAAATAAGGTCACATTCACGGATGCCAGGGGTTAAGTCTTCAACATAGCATTTTGGGCTTCTCTGGTGGCTCAGACGGTAAAAAATCTGCCTGCAATGTGGGAGACCCAGGTTTGATCCCTGGGTAGGGAAGATCCCCACAGAAGGGAATAGCTACCCACTCCAGTATTCTTTCCTGGAGAATTCTATGGACAGAGGAGCCTGGCAGGCTACATACGTACAGCCTGTGACTTCGCAGAGTCAGACACGACTGAGTCATTAAACACACAGAGCATTTTGAGGCACACGATCCACTCGTAACACTCACTATAAGCCTTTTAGGACTACTTGACGATTTACCATCAACATATACTATTTTGATTAAAGGAGGTGAAAACATGACCTGGGTGGCACTAGACTTCTTCTTGAAGAAATAGTGGCCCCAGAGAGGTCCTAAATTGCACTCTGCTGGGCACCACAGCTCAGGTGGGACTCTCTGGATGTCTCTTGCATCCTTGATAAGGCATTCATGCCTGCACATTCCCCTGCCCTGAAGTGTCTGCAAACTAAAATGAAAAGCTGTGTGCACAGGACCTCACCAGGCAGTGATCCAGAAGGAAGCTGTGCGAACCATCTCCAAGCCTGAGGCATCATGCAATGCTGTGCTCCATTTACCAGCAGCTTCCCCTCATGAGCAGGGCCCACTGCATGTGTGTGAGAGACTTGCCAGGCTGGAATCTGATGCACTGCAGTGTTTCTCTCATCCAGTAAATAAACGCCTATTCATTTTGGGCCCATGAGTTCTCTTTATTTAGGAAGTTATTTTATTTTTTACTGGACTTCACTGAAGAAAGGGAGAGACATATTGCATTTTATATATTGCAATATGTTAAGCATTTCCTAGTATCTTCTATAAAGATGTATTGAGACAGGTGGTTATAACTGCAATGTATTACAACTATGGTTACATTATTTGCCATAAAATAAACTTGCCTTTGAGTTTTCTTATGTTAGAGTTTCCCAGGAGCAATCCCTGAACTAAAAAGTTGAGGACAATCAGTTTATCTGGAGGTGATCCCAGGAAACACCAGTAGGGTCACCAGTAGGAGAAGGACAGAGAGGTAAACACAGCCTATAATGGGTGCATTAGTGAGGTTACCTGTAGCACCTAGGGCTCAATCCCCCAGGGAGTTCTGGGAGGCATAGAATATTCGGCTCAGAGTTAACCCATCTGAGGGGTGTGGGAGCTGGCCTGCTTATTAAATTGTTTAAATGGGTTAGATTTTGCCCCCAGAAAAAGATATATTGACGCTCCAAGCCCTAGTTCCTCCAAATGTGACTTTATTTGGAAATAGGATTGATGCAGATATAATCAGTTAAGATGAAGTCATACTGGAGTAGGATGGGCTCTTAATCCAGTATGACTCACATCCTTATAAAAAGAACATTGTGTGAACAGGAGAGATTCACAGAAAGAAGATGATTATGTTAAGATGGGGGCAGACATTGGAGTGATGCTGCCACAAGTCACAAAATGCCTGAAATCACCAGAAGCTGGAATAGGCAAGGAAAGATGTTCTTCTAATGACTGGGAGGACTGTGGCCCTGCCAGTCCCTTAATTTTGAACTTCTGGTTACAATAGAAGAAATTTCTGTTGTTTTAAACTACCCAGTTTGTGGTACTTTGTTATGGCAGCCCCAGGAAACTGGTAAAACATTTATATATCAACTTCTTGCCTCACGACAACTGCTTTCAGCAGCCACCTAGCACTCTCACTTGCCTCTGCAAGAAGCCTATCATGATCCCATGGTGAGAAAAAGGGGCCCTAAAGAGATAATAAGCAGCCTTTGACAAGTGTGTGCCCAGATTTAGAACAATTTGCTGTCAGTTTCATCACAATGATTGGCTTGCTCTCTGTATGATAAAAGTGTCACCGAGAGTTAAACTCAGAATAATCTGGCTGGATCACAGGCCGTTCTTGACTTAGTCAAGAGGAATAGAACCAGGTCTTCCAGATGAACAAAAGTCATGGTTGATGCCCAGAAAACAACTCTTTCCCTAAACTGCCAAAACAGTTGTAATAAACCAAGCAGAAGCCACCATATGTGAGAAATGAGATGACAAGTAAAAGGAAGAAGAGATCTTGTCTGTCAGTCTTGCTGGGAGAAGCTGCAGCCATAGAAATGCTAGCAGCCAGTGTTTCCTACACCATTGCCTACACCAGGCACTACACTGAGTGTTTTGCATAAACTCAGTCATCCTCATAACAAGCCAATGAATCGATATCCTTGTTTTCCTGATGTACCTAAGCTCCAGAGAGGGAAAGTAACTTGCCCAAAGTCACACAGCTAGAGAGTCAGAGCCTTGTCTTCTTAAAGAGCAGAAATCAAACAGGCCCTGAAGTTCCAAGGATCTGTTTGGCCTATCCCAGATATGATTCCCAGTCGGGAGTTCTTCCCACTATCCAAACTGTCTCCTCAGCCCTGAAAAATGACTCTGGGCCGGCTACTCCCAGAGCTCTCCAGGTAATAGGATTTTAAAATTAATGTCTTATAATCATTTTTGGAACAGGTTCTTTAAGCCTATTTATCCTTTCTCCAGCCCAGGGGAATAGATGCTTTTCCTGATCTCTTTCTCTTCATATACTCCACAGGATTCTTTTATTACAGATGTTTGCTCTTTTCTTTCTTTTTTTTTTTTTTTCTATTTTGCATCCAAAGACCAACAAACCAACAAATCTTAGTGCTGTATTTTAGAATTTACTTTGAAGAATGGATCTGAAAGTCAGACTCCTTTCTATGAGCCCAAAGGAAGCTGAGAACATGACACTTTTGGCCTCAGGTGAATCGTTTATTACTTCAAACTAAGACAGTTTTTCAAGGACAGTAGCACAGTCATTGTCACAAGCATGTTAATATATCTACTTTTTGATAAAGAGTCTACTACAAGTCATGCTATTCATATTTCCAATAGCATTCTGGCAAAAATCAAAGACATTTCCAATTGTGTCAAACATTGGATAAGTAAATTCTACTTTCTGCCTTTGGGTAAATAAATGGGGTCTTACAGTGAAGTGGTGGATAACAGATCATGTGAAGGCTCTCTTAAAATCTGCCCTTTACTCTAATGACCATTAGCCCCTTCGGTTACCACTGAACTTCTCAGCTATTTTCTGTAGTTCCAAATCCATTGCAGCCAAGTTTTCAAGTTCTTTTTCCTAGAAAATACAGAAAAGTGGAAGCATGAGAACCCAGATCAAAAAACAACCTACTTTTTTGTAGTTTGAGGGAGTATGAACAGAAAAGGGAGTTTTTGATATGTTAGAGGCTATAGAAGATACCCTACATCAGTGGTTTTCAAAATGCAGTTCCTTGACCAGCAGCAGCAGCAGCGCTAGGGAACTTATCAGAAATACAGGTTGTTGGGCCCTACCTGGGGCTTACCGACCAAACCAAACACTCTAAGGCTAGAAATCCCATATGATTCTGATACACATTCAACTTTGAGAAGCATCAACATACATAATCAATACTGGGAGAAAAAACAAAAAACACTGTTAAGGAAGGTAATGCTCCAGGAATGTTCTTCTCCCAGACGTAGATGTCTGATGTTGCAGGCTAGGAGATAATAAAGAGAGAACAAAGCAACTAATTTCTGTACCGTCTGTTCTTTCCTACCCTGGGAAATAGTGATGAAAAGTCAAATGACCAAGGAGAATACACTAGGCCAGTGGTTTTCAACCTTGGCTGAATATTGAAACCACCTGGGAGCTTTAAAACATCCTGATGCCCAGGCAGCACCCAGGACCAGACAGAATCTCTGGGGGTGGGTCCCAGAATGTCAGTAATTTTTCAAGCTTTCCAGGTGATGACAATGTGTAGTTGAGGTTGAAAAGCACTGCAGTGGGAGGAAGGTGACAGGGATGTGGACAACGGCTAGATGCCAGGTAGAAATCAAACCTAGATGTTGTCTCCATTCCCTTACTAGGTCTACAGTCTCATGGTGATTAATTCCCATCATTTCCCCCATAACATTAGACAATCTTGTACATAACATACTAACATTAACTATCTGAAGTTAGTTTTAAGCAGAAGCCCCACACTATACCTCTTCCTCCGTCAGAACTCCTTGGCCAGCCCTCTCCTCTTCATTTTCTGCTCTGTGTTGTGGGCTCATCTGCTCCTCGGAGTCATAGAAGTCTGGGAACTCAGCTGACTTCTTCCTGTAGTGAAGGAGCTGGTCCAGTTCGGCCACTCGGTCATACTGCCTTTTTAGATCCAGTTTGGGGACCAGGTTTCTCTTCTCATGCCCCCAGTTTACATCCTTTTCAAAGGGCTTTTTCTCCCACCAGTCATAGTTGTATTCTGGGAAGAAATTCTTCTCATTCAAGGTCAGCCCATTTTCCTCTTCACCCTCAAGAAAACTGTCATCCATGTGGTCTTCTCTCTCCAAACGGCTGCTCTTCCACTGGGGAGGGTCGTAGAATGGGTTGAGCAGCTCCCCTAATCTCTTTTCAGTGATGTGATGCGGGGCATACTGTTTGCCTCCAAGCCTAGCCTCTTCCCTGTCCTCCTCAGCGTCTCGCGGGTCTCCCTGCGGCTGCCACTTCCCTCTGCCTGCTTCCTCACCATAGTCGAGGTAATTTCTCAGCTCGCCTGGTAGGCGGCGCCTCGCCTTGTCCCTCGGGCTCTCCTGCACACGGTGGTGCGTTTCACCCAAGAACCGTTTCTCTTCTGTTTGGCCTAGCGCGGAGTAGGCCGCCGCCTCCCCTCCCCGGGCTCTGTAGCTGGGTCCCCGGGCCGGACCCCTCTCTTCCTCGCTGTATCCCTGCGCCATGTTTAGATCCGGGCGGAGGCCATGTCTCTTGTTTTCCTGCTCTAGGCTCTCCTCGCTGGGAAGCCTTAGAGCCTGGTGCTCTCCACGTCCTCTGCCCCCGAATCGTGCCCCCGGCAAGTCTCCAAGAGCCTGGGCAGCTGAGTGTCTCCTCACTTCCTCCCCATATTCGGCTCCCTCCTCCAAAGCCCTAAAGTGCGCTGGATGGCGGGCTTTCTCTTCCCCTGAGTTGGCCGTGCCCACCTGTGACTCCTCGAGGGGAGGATTCCCCTCCTGAGAGGATCTGTCGGGCCTGCTCCTCCCGTGGTGGTGTCTTGGCCTCGAGCTCCGTTTGTCCACCTCGGGGCTGGCATCCTCTTCGCTTTCTCCAGGTGCTTCCTGGCCCTCCGGACGGCGTTGCAGCTCTTGGGGCCAGTTCTCCTGGCTCTTGGTCTCCTCTCCGCTCTCCTGGCTGCTCCTCTCCCGGCTGTGCGACTTCTCAAGGGCCCCGGCAGGCTGTGTATCATATCTGGACACTAACTCCTCTTTCTTAGCCGGAGTCTGGCTTCTTTGGTTGAGAAAGGCCGTTTGTGCCGTTCCAGGCCCTTCAGACAGTCCTTCCTCACTGCCAACTTCCCCACGTTCCCTTTTCTGATATTTTACCATTTCTTCCTCCCTGTTCTGTCCCTCGCTCTTAGAATAGCGTGTCTTTGCTTCTTTGGCCACTTGACTTCCCGGGGGCTCGCCTGCCCGCTCTCGGCTATGCCCACCGCTCTCCGTGTCTGCTACTGTTGGAACTTGGGCATCTCCCTCCCCTGAGTCCTCCCTACTGGAGAGCCTGGGGGCTTCTGAGGTGTCAGCTGGGTCTCTCAACAATCTCACTTCAAACCTTGTGTTTTCATTTTCACTTTTCTCTTCATCTTTGAGCTCTTTTCCATCTATAATGAAAATAAAAAAGAGTATCACTTCAGAATTGCTTGTGGTTCAGTAAGCACCAGCCTCAGTGATCACTACAAACCCTAAAGATCCTGAAAATCCTTGGGTAATTTTTTAAGATTACTTTTGAAAGAAATGGTATGAAAACTCCTGAGCTGTATTTAAATCTGATAATAAATATATATTTATTTTTTCATAACACCCAATAAGCATCTTTTTTTGGCTGCATTTTTGGGGAGAGTCTTCTTTTCTGCCTGCAGGTTTTTCTCTAGTTGCAATGAGTTGGGGGTCTACTCTTCCTTGTGGTGTGCAGGCATCTCATTGTGGTGGCTTCTTTCGTTGCAGAGCACAGCCTCAGTAGTTGTGGTGTATTGGGCTAAGTTGCTCCAAGACATGTGGGAGCTTCCAGGACCAGGGATCAAACATGTGTCTTCTGCATTGTTAGGTGGATTCTTAACCAGTGGATGACCTGAGCATCTTTCAGTGACCAAACTGAAACTCAAATATAGGTTTATAAAATACTATAAAAATTCTACAAAATGTTAGAATTTAGAACCAGAAGAAACCTTAGAATTTGTATAGTTCAACCTCCTTGTGACTACAGAGACACTGAGGCTCAGAGAGGTGTAATTAAGGACCATTCTTTCCAAATTTACTCTAAGTAAGCCTTTAAAATGGAGAAGGTGATGGCACCCCACTCCAGTACTCTTGCCTGGAAAATCCCATGGACAGAGGAGGCTGGTAGGCTGCAGTCCATGGGGTCTCGAAGAGTCAGACACGACTGAGCAACTTCCCTTTCACTTTTCACTTTCATGCACTGGAGAAGGAAATGGCAACCCACTCCAGTGTTCTTGCCTGGAGAATCCCAGGGATGGGGGAGCCTGGTGGGTTGCCGTCTGTGGGGTCACACAGAGTCAGACACGACTGAAGTGACTTAGCCACTAGCCAAGCCTTTAAAAATTAGCATTGTGTATTGTGTTGGGCTGTGTTGAACATTATTTCTTTGTAAATGAATGTTGTAGAAATGAAGACTTTGGTTGATCCAACATTGACTTTCTTCATCACTGCAGCATTTCTCTGACTAGCAATGTGATGATGTAACAAATGAGAGTTTCTCATTTAATAATTAAAAAATTGTGTAATGTTTTGCAAAAAAAAATAAAATAAATAAAATAAAAATTAGCATTGTGTAAATATCTTCCACTAGAACCCAGCTAAATAAAGTTAAATAGCCAAAATGGGAAATATCAGATTCAACAGAGGATTAAATTTCTTTAATTATTAGTTTGTTGTTGTTCAGTCACTCAGACTTATCTGACTCTTAGTTTATCAGACTTTATCCAATCAACTGTATAAATGCAACTTAGTAGTAAGGTGACAATATAACTTAATAATTGGTGATAAGCAGGGTGTGTGTTTCTTCCAAGAAAACTGCACAGCAGTGGAAGGGACCATGTCCTTCCTTCATTCAGGTCCCATCTGCCCCTCCTGTTCTCAAATGTTGAGAATGAACTTCAGTAAACTGAGTTATCTTTGTATTACACAAGTCAGCAGTTACAGTAGATGGTGTAACAAATAAATGAATATTGTTTTCTCTCATCTTTTCCAAATGTTGACAGCTTTTTTTTAAAGTTATTTAATTTTCATTGGAGGATAATTGCTTTACCATGTTGTGTTGGTTTCTACCATATATCAACATGAATCAGCCACAGGTATACACATGTCCCCTCCCTCTTGAACCTCCCTTCCACCTCTTACCCCATCCCAGCCCTCTAGATTATCAGAGAACACCAGGCTGAGCTCCCTTCTCTAAATGGCAACTTCCCATTAACTATCTATTTTACACTTGGTAATGTATATCTTTCAATGCTATTCTCTCAATTTGTCCCACCATCTTCCCCCGCTGGGTCCATAAGTATATTCTCTATGTCTGAATCTCTATTCCTGCCCTACAAATAGATTCATTAGTACCATTTTTCTAGATTCCATATATATGTGTTAATATACAATATTTGTTTTTCACTTTCTGACCTACTTCATTCTATATAACAGGCTCTTAGTTCATCCACCTCACTAAACTGACTCAAATTTATTATTTGTTGACAGCTTCTTTACTAAGGTAAGGTCAGGTAAGGTGAAGTCACTCAGTCATGTCCAGCTCTTTCCTAACCCACAGACTGTAGCTTACCAGGCTCCTCCATCTATGGGATTTTCTAGGCAAGAGTACTGGAGTGGGTTGCCATTTCCTTCTCCAGAGGATCTTCCCGACCCAGGGATCGAACCCAGGTTTCCCACATTGTAGGCAGACACTTTACCATCTGAGCCACAAGGGAAGTCCCTTAACTCAAGGGCATCCCATGAGAGGAGATAATGCAGTTAACACTGAGTTGTTAGCATGGAGGGCTTGGATTTCAACGGATATCACTGAGTTCAGATAGAACAACTGAAGTCAAGGCCGCTAACAGTTCTGGGCTGACCTCTGTGCCATCCATGGTGAAAGCTACCAACCCTTTGTGGCTATTGAAGACTTGAAATGTGGCTGGTCCAAACTGAGACATGCCATAAATATAAGACACAACAAGATGTCAGATACTTCAGATTAAAAAAAGAATGTAAGATGTCTCAAATTTTCATATTGCTTATATGTTGAAATGATAATATTTTGGATGTACAGTGTAATATAAATATATTGGATGTATAAAAATTATATTGATAAAGTAAATGGGACAAAATTGAATGTATTCTTATTTACTTATTAAATTTATTATTATTTATTCTTTTTACTTTGTTAAGGTGGCTACTGGAAAATTTGAAATTATATTTGTGGTTCACATGGTATTTCTACTAACAACTCTTGATGATTCATTTTGAATTGACATTTGCAAAACAGAAAAATCGGTCTGTTTTATAAAAATGTCCAAGAAAGCAGTCTATTCCTCTCTGCTTAAAAGCCTAGTCAGGCATAATATTCTAATGTTTTATGAGGCAACTGAGATGTCCCTGACCTTTCACACCCAGACACCTGAGGGCTAGCTCCTCACCAATGCCTCTGCCTTTTAAGAGCCAGTGATGGTGTGTGCAGCACTGAGGCAGGGCTGACCAGGTAGGTACTGATAAGCAGGGAGGATCTGAGCAGATACTGACATCATTCAAACAGGATCTCAGCTTCCCCGGGCAGAGGCTGTGTGGCTCATTTCCTACTCCCTGCTGGTAAGGAAGAGAATTATTTTCATTTTTTCCTGGTTAAATGTATGCTGCTTATAGCAGCTTGCCTGAGACTTAGCACTTCTTCCTAAATTTAGCTTTTAGCCCCTTCAGGTGAGATATGAGGAGGGCTGTGATTAGCAGCATACAGTTTTGTCAATCTGAAAATGAAGGTGTGAAGCTCACTCTTACTTCAAGTAAAAAGGGGAAAAATTCACCTTCCTTCCCTGACTGTCATGTTGCAAAGAGGACCATATCAACCAGGTCAAATAGATTTTTATACCAGTTAAATTGGACCATGAATCCCCTAAGGTCTCTTCAAACCATAAAACAGTGATTCTTCTCTACTCCCCAAATGTTCGTTTGCTCAGCACATCCAGAGATGTGCTGGAAAAAGTGGGAGTGGAGATGGGCTGGGGATGGGAGGGAGGCTGCATGAAGAAATTCATCCATCAAGTTGGCAGAAAACTCCATTAGTTTTCTGATAAGCATAAGACATAACAGTGAAAGAGAAAACCAGAATAAGGCAAGAGTGGACAAAGAATGTCGCCTGCCAAGTCAGTAAATAAAGGATGTTATTTACGGTTACCAAGACATCAGCCACACCTAATTGTGTACCCAGAGGGGATTTAGGAAGGAAAAAAACAAGATAAAAGTACATATTCCAAGGGATGACTTCAATAATCCCAGACTCTTGCATCTTCCCATATGTAGAAAAGTGTCAAATTCATTAACTTAAGATGTCTAGTTATCTTCAATTAACAGTAATCTTTTGAAGTTCTGATTACCTGGTTTTTGTTGCAAAAACTCCTATATATCCTGGCTCCTCCCTTACCTCTTCAAAATAGTCCCTCAGAGCTATCTGAGAGGCTGTTTCCTGGGCATAAGTACTCAATATGTCCATGGAATAAAACATAATTCTCAAATTTTGGTTGTGCTTTTTTTTTCAGTCAACAGAAATTATGAACTAATAGCCCAGAGGTGAGTTATATTTGGCCTAATAACATTTTCAGTAAATTTGAATTCAGACGCAATACTTAAATGCCAGGAGATACTGCTCAGAAAAATCCAACTTTTAAATTATTGTGAAAAATCCCAAGATCTCTCAACAGAATCCATATTCCTCTCACAATAGGATTGAAGCTGCGAAAAATCTACTCCCCTTTAGAAGGGCCATGTATCCTCCAGTTTGTGAGTCACTTCCTGTCCTGTTTTACTCCTTTCTGTTTTCTGTCTATCTGGCCCTGACTGGTGTTTGAGTCTCCGCCGCCCTGGAGGAGCTCAAATTTTCCTGATCTCACTGTTGAGTGGCTCTCTGGCTGTGACATCTCTAAGGTCCTGATAGACATGGGTCATTTGATTTTTACCAGTTTTCCTGGGGATCTCTCAAGAGACCTCAAAAAAAATCCAGGGCACAGTCAATGATGAGCTAAAGCTAGAATCCTACCCGAGCATTAAGAATCTGATCTTGGCAGTTAATAGCAGTTTGCCCTACAATCAATAACTCTTCTAAGTGACTGAACAACAAAAAGCAATCGTGGTTCTTTGATGACCTAGTCTGACAGACCCAGAACTTCTACATCCATCTGGTAAACAAAGAAAGGGGAAGGGAGAGAGCAAGATGGGTTGGCCCAAAGGTGCAGATTTTAGTCCCTGCCAGAAGACCCACCCCTGCTCTCACCCATTCCCTGCAACAGTTAATAAACTCATTCAAACAAGCTCATTCCTGTAACTGCTGGAAGAGAAAGTTGGGGAGAAATTCATAAAAGTATTAGGCTGGGAGTGGTAAGGAAGCTTCCTTCCACTATGCATGGGGCTCCTATGGCCTCAAGCCCCACCTCTTATGGTTATCCTGAAGCCCCCAGTGGTGAAGAGAGCCCCCCAGGTTATTCTTTTGGCTAGTCACTAATACTTTTTTTAAATATAATTTTATACCTGGGGCCTCATTTGCAGCAATGGAAAGAGTATTATCTTGCAATGGGAGATTTCAAAGGTGAAAAGAAAAAAATAAAATCTTTTGTTCATAGCCTGACTCAAAATTTAAAGGCAGAGAAAGATGTTAAAGAGAGCAGAGCTTTGGGGATTTTTTTTGAATCAGTTTGACTTTATGATAAAAGAGATGCATAGTTTTGTAAAATTTGTCTCTTCAAGTCAACTCCCAATGAATACTGGTTGTATCACTGTTCAAATTTTGTTTTCAGCATAAGCTGTTTTGCAGAGAAACATCCCAGTCTCTACTCAGAAGGCCATCGCTCTGACTTTTTGGATGCTCTAAGTCTGTCCCCACCCCTTCCAATTCTCAGGCCTGAAACTCCTGACACCATTTGGTAGTACCACTCATTCTAACAATGGGCTTCCCAGGTGGTGCGGAGGTAAAGAATCCACCTGCCAATGCAGGAGACTCAGGTTCTATCCTTGGTTCAGGAATATCCCCTGAAGAAGGAAATGGCAAATCACTTCAGTATTTTTGCCTGGAAAAGTCCATGGACAGAAGAGCCTGGCAGGAGCTGCCAAGAGTTGCACGTGTGCATGCATGCATGCACACACACACACACACACACACACACACACACACACACACATTCTAATACTATACATTAAAACGGCTTAATGTTACATAATTTGTTATGTAACATCTGTTACATAAACTGGCCAAAAGTTTCCCAGTCCCCTTTCCCAGCTTCTAACTCCTCGTTGTCAGAGGAGTAGAAAGCAAAGAGAAGCATAATTTTGTTTTCTTCTATCCTTTCATCTTTCAACACTTCTCCCCTCTGTCTAAACACAAACAAGCATTCCTCATACCGCCCTCCACTAAATAAAAGCCTGTTTTAAAATTCCAGACTCTCAAACCAAGGAATTTAAGAACTGATAAACATCTCACAGACTATCATTGAGTTCAACTCCCTCATTTAATTTGAGGAAATAGGCCCAGAGAGGCACGAGGTCTTCCCCATGGTAACACTAGCTATTTAGTGAAGTGGCATAGCAAGGACTAAAAGCCATAGCTTATTTCCCCAGATACTGATTGAGCCTGTACCCTTCCCACCGCATCACACCCCTGGGTCATAGGGAAGTAAAGTGGAAGTTGAAATGGAGGGAGCAGGAGAAAGGACCAAGATTTCCTGCAGTGGAGGACACTTACTCTTCTTCAGGACTTGTCGGCACTCAGGGGTGATGGGTGGAGCGCTGGACTTCAATAGGGCATTTGAGAGGACCTCGATGATGCAGTGAGTCACCTAGGGGGGAACCCAAAAGTAGGTTGGCAAAGCTGGTGTCACTGGGATGAACTGCTTAACCCACAGCTGCTGTCAAGAGAAGCTTGACTGTGTGACCTGTATTTATGCAGAATCCTTGGAGGAATGTAGATTCACAAGGTCTGTACTGAAACCTCCCAGACCTCTCCACAGAGCAATGCAAAAAGGCACTGAGTCAAGACTGTCCAGAGAAAGAAAGAAATACCCACATCTGAACAGATTAGAAGGAAAATGGTGTGATGACAGCTATCCTCATGGGCACTAAAACATCCAGGAAGAAGGTAAAAAAACCAGGGCAAGAGGGACATCACTTACTCCCGTTTCCACATTGTTGTTTGTTTTTTGTTTAGTTTAATCTGATGAGATAATGAGTGAGAGAATCCAGAGTCTAGATAAAAGTCTAGATTTCAGAATTCCATTTCAACTTACCATTTCTTCATTGTGGTTGCTGATGTCCACTGGCATAGAGCTGACAGCTTTGAAAGAGAAAAGGAATGGGAAACGACTTGAGTTGATTTTGGAAGCCATGTGTCTGCAAACACAAAATCACCCCACCCCTAGCTTGTTAGTTGGAAGGAGGGGCAGAGTCAGAGCTGGTGGAGACAGTTGGGAATGTCTGCCTCAGGGACCAGAATCACCCCAGTTGCATGTATACACACGCACATACACCTACACAGCTGTTTTCCCTTAACATGTTGTAAACTAGATTAGGAATCTTATATCCAATATAAATCATATCCACAGGAGACCTTCTGAGATACTGACAATGTTCTATTTTCCATCTGGGTGCTGATTACACAGGTGTGGTTCAATGAGTGAAAAATTCAGTAAGAAGTATACTTTATTTTTTTGGCCACGTGGCATGTGGGATCTTTCTTTTTTAAAAAAACTCTTTTTGAAAATAATTTTCTTTATTTATTTTTGGTTGTGCTGGGTCTTTGTTGCTGGATAGGTTTTTCTCCAGTTGCAGGGAGCAGGGACTACTGTCTATTTGTGGTACGCAGGCTTCTCATTGTGGTGGCTTCTCTTGTGGAGCATGGGCTCTAGAATGCAAGGACTCATTAGTTGTGCTGCACAGGCCTAATATAGTTGCAAAACATGGGCTTGGGTGCTCTGAGACATGTGGGATCTTCCTGAATCAGGGATCAAAACCATATCTCCTGCATTAGTAGGTGGATTCTCTAGCACAGAACCACCAGGGAAGCCCAAACTGTAAACTTATGATTCATGCAGCTTATATATATATATTTTTATATATATATATATATACACACACACACACACACATATATCAATAAAAAAATTAAAAGCAAACCTAGTTTAAATGAAACCAGGGTGCCCTCCTCAACCTTTCTGCCTACTCAAACTGGGTAAAGATATGTGATTCCCTCTGCCTCTTCCAGTCCCCAAGAAAATATTTTCCCTGAAATTCACTTCCTTTACAAAAATGTGGTTGTGATTATTTTATGTAATCAATTACCTTGTTTTACCCCAAGTCTTTTCTTAGACAAGCGTGCTTATGTGGCTGTATCAGTGTGGCTTCCCTTCCCCCATGTTGTCTGCATCCAGGTAAAGAACATGAGAGAAAGAAAGAAAGTGGAGTCGCTCAGTCGTGTCTGACTCTTTGCGACCCCACAGACTGACTGTAGCCTACCAGGCTCCTCCATCCATGGGATTTTCCAGGCAAGAATACTGGAGTGGGTTGCCATTTCCTTCTCCAATGAAAATTATCTAATTTTACCAGGACAGCACCAAGTCCATGATAGCACATGCAAATAAGTGTTTAACAGAGGTTCATGAGATATTACAAAAAGATAAATTTTAATTTATTTAAATTAAATTTTGTGAGATTCTGTTTATTTTAAACCAATGATTGAGGTGCTTTTGTCTTCTTAGGAAATGCTCTAGGTGTTTTTAACTTTATAGTGCCTTTTTCAGTTGCTTTGATTTTTTTATCTTTCACTTTGATTTTGTTCTGTCTAAGCCCTTTCCACTGGAGGAGTTCAAAGCATTTACATATAGGCCCATCTCCACAGTTCTCCTGACACTTCCAGTTATTATTGCTGGAGAAGCTCAGTGCAAAAGATTCTTCCAGGAATTTGAAACAAGTGAAGAGATACTTGGAGCAAGAGTAAAACTCTCAGACATCAGAGATGTAAGCTATTCAAATGCAGCTGTTTATTACCAGCAACCTGACCTGACACTTCCAGTTATTATTGCTGGAGAAGCTCAGTGCAAAAGATTCTTCCAGGAATTTGAAACAAGTGAAGAGATATTTGGAGCAAGAGTAAAACTCTCAGACATCAGAGATGTAAGCTATTCAAATGCAGCTGTTTATTACCAGCAACCTGACCTTTCCCAAATATTTGCTTTCAATGTCTCTTGAACTGCTTCCCCCTAGTCAAACCATAGCACTCAATTTAGAAATAAAACTCCTATTTAATTTATTTATCTTACTGAATTTTCCTTATCAAAGCACAGCCTGGGATCTACTTCAGTTGTTTCAAGGGACTTAAATAATGCAGTGTGTTAAATTAAAATCATGGGTAAAATATTTGAGAGGTGGCTCACAAGAATGACCCCATGATGTTCCTGAAAAGTAGTTCATACAAGATCTGGATGGCCACCTTTGACATTCAGAGTCTAATATGCTAGGTCATTATTTTATCCCCCAAATGACTGTTATTTGAGAACATTCCTACTTCAGCACTTACTCTTTCCACCTGATATCTGGAAAATCCCCTGAAAAGCAACAACTGAGAAAATTACTCCTGCAATAAACTAGAAGGTGCCTTTTTAAATTCTAGCTTTATTAAACTTTCTTTGGTAATACATTTTCTTGCTAATAACTTTTCTCTTTTTTCTCCCTACAAAGGTATAATAGTTGCTATTATTAACTATTTGGGGCAGAGGAATATTTTTCTTTAATGACTCTAAGTAATTTGTAACTTATGTTTGTTTTTATAGAACAGTCCTGTTTCCCTGATTGAGGGTCTTCAGATGTGTTTTTGATGGAACTCAGATCTCCTTATGAAAACATTATGCATCTAGTGAGATATATAAGTTCTACTGTATTTCTTCCAGTAGAATCTGTGACAGCAAAACAAAAGATATGTTGATACCCCTAAAATAGCTTATTTCTATATAAGTTAAGATTTAGGAGTCACAAAAAAAACCCCAATGATTATGATAAAAGTGAAGTAATCAAATGGAAGAAAAACTTTCAAATAATATCACATGGTAAATCTGAGAATAACTTCCAAAATATTAGTATTCCAGAAGATTAACTGCTGAGTTTTCCAAGTTTGCTGGCATATTGAGTGCAGCACTTTCACAACATCATCTTTCAGGATTTGAAATAGCTCAGCTGGAATTCCATCACCTCCACTAGCTTTGGTCATAGTGATGCTTCCTAAAGCCCCCTTGACTTTGCATTCCAGTATGTCTGGCTCTAGATGAATGATCACACCATTGTGGTTGTCTGGGTCATTAAGATCTTTTTTGTAGGAGAAGGGGATGACAGAAGATGAGATGGTTGGATGACATCACTGACTCAATGGACATGAGTTTGAGTTAGCTTCAGGATATGATGAAGGACAGGGAAGCCTGGGGTGCTGCAGTCCATGGGGTTGCAAAAAGCTGGATACAACTGAGCGACTGAACAACAACAAATAAGACTAACAAACTAAGGTTTCATCCCAGAGTGAAAATAAAACAGCTATAAAATAATACAGTAAGCAAGCTCTTCTGAATGCAGAAACCATCTTACCTAGTGTAATATGAATAGCATGTAGCTCCTGAATGCATATTAATTTTTAGGATGCATAGTAACTACTGTAGAAAGATATATATCTCCTTCCAGAAGCTCATAATGGTAGGAAATAAACCAGATGGTTTCCGCAGGATTCCTGTGATTTTGGTAAATAACAAACTCTGCTTGAAGGCTACCATGTCTCATTTCCAAGCATTTGGAGGAGGAGGGAATGGGGAATAGAGTTTTTTTTCCTGGGGTGAGAGAAAATGTTCTGAAATGTTATAATGGTTACACAATCTGTGAGTGTTCAAAAAATCACTGATTTATGCACTTTAAAAAATGTAGATTTTATGGTGTGTGAATTATAGCTCAGTAAAAAACCTTTTTAAAGAATATCATGATTTTAGTTGACATTAAAATATAAATCCTTCTTAAAATATTATCTTGCAAAAAGAGCCATAAATATTTTACCACTATAGAGGCTTCCCTGGTAGCTCAGTGGTAAAGAAACTGCCTGCAATGCAAGAGACTGGGTTTGATCCCTGGGTTGAGAAGATCCTCTGGAGAAGCGAATGGCAACCCACTCCAGTATTCCTGCCTGGAGAATTCCATGGACAGAGGAACCTGGTGGGATACAGTCCATGGGATTCCAAAGAGTCAGACATGACTGAGTGACTAATACACATGTAGGTAAATAAGTCTCAGAAATAACATTGTTTTTGTGGTCTATAGCACAATGTATAGCACAGATTTAGCCTATTAAGCAATTCCGTCACCAGGAAGGACTCTAAATATTTATTTGGCTTTCTTCGATTAAATCATGAACATTTGTAGGCAATTTGTAACAGTGACAAGAAATTTTTTTTTAATTCTGAATTTGCAATAAAAAATTACCTCTGGCTCTTATCTTTCTTTACATCTGGGATCCAGTAATTACTGTCAATGGAACCTTCATATTCATGGATGGCAATGCTTCAATTCTAGCTAGGAATTTCAATCTTAGATAAGAACAATATTCTTTGAGGTTATTAAGACATTTTTAAAAAGAAAAAACCTCCAGTTTAATCTGGTGGCAGCATATTTACTTTTCAGTGGACTTGTAGTGACTTCAGCATACACACACACACACACACACACACACACACACACACACTTCCCCCCTCCCCCAATTTCCAAAGATCATTGAGATTCAAGAGCAGTTTGAAAGATTAATCCCACAATTTTCCACACATAAAGAAACTCTGTCAAATATCTACTACTTAAAATTGCATCCTCCAAAATTGACTAAAACAATTTATTTTTATTACTCTAAGAATATTTTTGTGGTTATTTCACACTCACTATTTTTCTGTAGCACAGAAGTCAAAATATTTATTGCACTTCTCATTTATAACTTAAAGATGTATCACTTTGAGTGTGAAATTACCTCTTCCCAGAGACAGAAATATAAAATACAGAAAAATATTACATTAAACCTGAGGATAAATGAACGTACATATGTGTCATTTCTTAACATACATGTTAAGAAAAAAGATATATCTTTTATACATATATACATAAGAAACTTACCTTTATCTCATTATGTTTAAATAATATTAACAGTCATAGAAAGTATACAGTTGCCAACTAATATAATAGGTATACTCCTGTCTCTCCGTGGTCATCTGGCTTTAAAAAGCCAAACAAACACTTAATTGCAGATACAGAAAAAGACTATAACAGCATTTCTCTAAATAGATGGAGAGGATGTGACATTTTAGACAAGAGCTAGGAAGTCCTCTGGCTTTTTCCAAGTCAGATGTTGGGGAGGGAAGTTGAAGGGAAACACTCAGGGAAAGGAAAAAATTAAGACCCTCAATCAAGAGGGAGAGACCTTCCACTCAACCCTCCCTCTCACCCAGTATCCACCAGCCAAGATGCCCAGAACTGCCAAGGAGACAGAGGCTGGAGCTGTCCGCGGTGCTGAACGGCCAGCCGCGCCCACTCACCTGCAACCACCGTGGCTCCCAGAAGGCCGAGAAGGGCGGCCGGCTGCATGGCCTGGCTCGTCCAAATCTGCGCGGAGAAGAGGATAGCAGTCGGAACGGTGAATGACAAGGGGACGGAAGGCGAGATGAAGATGCTCCGGGAAAACAACCTTATATCCTGGTCCCCGCGGTGTGGGGCGGTTGGCGCAGGCCCTGCTCTTTTAAAGGGCAAGCCAGGGCCGCAAGGCTGGGAGGGGCTGGCACCCAGGAGGCGGCGCCCCCTCGCTTAGCTCTGACGTCATGAAACGGCCTTCAGGGGCGGTGGCCCACGTAGGTAGAAATTTACGCCAGTGCAGTCGCCTCGGTGCTCTGAGTCTTCAGCGCCAGTGGGGAGTTAGGCAGAAAGGGTGGAAGGATGNTTGACTATGCCAAAGCCTTTGACTGTGTGGATCACAATAAACTGGAAAATTCTGAAAGAGATGGGAATACCAGACCACCTGACCTGTCTCTTGAGAAACCTGTATGCAGGTCAGGAAGCAACAGTTAGAACTCGACATGGAACAACAGACTGGTTCCAAATAGAAAAAGACACAGAAGCAGTGGACAAATGCTCTGAAGGTCCCTCTGGCTTTTTTTTCTCTCTTGTAATCTGTTGAATAAGGATAAGAGGCTTATGGAAGTGTCCTGATGGGAGACTGACTGAGGGGGAAACTGGGTCTTGTTCTGAGGGCATCAGAACAAGAGGGCAGAGAGAATGAAAAACTTGAGGGCATCAGAGGGCAGACAGAATGAAAATCACAATCACAGACTACTAATCACACTGACCACAGTCTTTTCTAACTCAATGAAACCATGAGCCATGCCGTGTAGCGCCACCCAAATGGATAGGTCATGGTGGAGAGTTTTGACAAAATGTGGTCCACTGGAGAAGGGAATGGCAAACCAATTCAGTGTTCTTTCCCTGAGAACCCCATGAACAGTATGAAAATGTAAAAAGATATGACACTGAAAGATGAACACTCCAGGTCAGTAGGTGCCCAAAATGCTACTGGAGAAGAGTGGAAAAATTACTCCAGAAAAAATGAAGAGACGGAGCCAAAGCAAAAGCAACACCCATTTGTAGATATGAGTGGTGATGGAAGTAAAGTCCGATGATGTAAAGAGCAATATTGCATAGGAACCTGGAATGTTAGGTCCATGAATCAAGGTAAATTGGATATGGTCAAACAGAAGATGGCAAGAGTGAACATCAACANAGAGTCGGAGCCAAAGCAAAAGCAACACCCATTTGTAGATATGAGTGGTGATGGAAGTAAAGTCCGATGATGTAAAGAGCAATATTGCATAGGAACCTGGAATGTTAGGTCCATGAATCAAGGTAAATTGGATATGGTCAAACAGAAGATGGCAAGAGTGAACATCAACATTTTAGGAATCAGTGAACTAAAATGCACTGAAATGGGCAAATTTAACTCAGATGAGCATTATACTACTATGGGCAAGAATCCCTTAGAAGGAATGGAGTAGCCCTCATTGTAAACAAAAGAGTCCGAAATGTAGTACTTGGATGTAATCTAAAAAATGACAGAATGGTCTCTGTTCGTTTCCAAGGCAAAGCATTCGGTATCATGTTACTATGATACTGAAGTTTATGCCCCAACCAGTAATGCCAAAGAAGCTGAAGTTGAACGGTTCTGTGAAGACTTACAAACTTTCCAGAACTAACATCAAAAAAAGATGTCCTTTTCATTATAAGGGACTGGAATGAAAAAGTAGGAAGTCAAGGGATACCTGGAATAACAGGCAAATTTGGCCTTGGAGTACAAAATGAAGCAGGGCAAAGGATAACAGTGTTTTGCCAAGAGAATGCACTGGTCATAGCAAACGCCTCTTTCAACAACACAAGAGAAGACTCTACACATGAACATCATCAGATGCTCAATACTGAAATCAGATTGATTCTATTCTTTGCAGCTGAAGATGGAGAAACTCTATACAGTCAGCAAAAACAAGACCAGAAGCTGTCTGTGGCTCAGATCATGAACTCCTTATTGCCAAACTCAGACTTAAATTGGAGAAAGTAGAGAAAACCACTAGACCATTCAGGTATGACCTAAATCAAATCCCTTATGATTATACAGTGGAAGTGACAAATAGACTCAAGGTATTAGATCTGATAGACAGAGTGCCGGAAGAACTATGGACAGAGGTTCGTGACATTGTGCGGGAGACAGTGATCAAGACCACTGCCAAGAAAAAGAAATGCAAAAAGGCAAAATGGTTGTCTGAGGAGGCCTTAAAAATAGCTGAGAAAAGAAGAGAAGTGAAAGCAAAAGAGAAAAGGAAAGATATACCCATTTGAATGGAAAATTCCAAAGAAGAGCAAGGATAAGAAAGCCTTCCTTAGTGATCAATGAAAAGAAATAGAGGAAAAAACTAGAATGAAAAAGACTAGAGATCTCTTCAAGAAAATTAGAGATACCAAGGGAATAGTTCATGCAACAATGGGCACAATAAAGGACAGAAATGCTATGAACCTACCAGAAGCAGAAGATATTAAGAGGTGGCAACAATACACAGAACTATGCAAGAAAGATCTTCATGACCCGGGTAACCAAGATGGTATGATCACTCACCTAGCGCCAGACATCCTGGATTGTGAAGTCAAGTGGGCCTTAAGAAGCATCACTACAAAGCTAGTAGAGGTGATAGAATTCCAGTTGAGCTATTTCAAGTCCTAAAAGATGATGCTGTGAAAGTGCTGCATTCAACACGCCAGTAAATTTGGAAAACTCACCAGTGGCCACAAAAATGGAAAAGATCAGTTTTCATTCCAGTCCTAAAGAAAGGCAATGCAAAGAATGTTCAAACTACTGCACAGTCACACTCATCTCACACGCTACCAAAGTAATTCTCCAAGCCAGGCTTTAACAGTACATACCATGAACTTCCAGATGTTCATGCTGGATTTAGAAAGGCAGAGGAATCAGAGATCAAAATGCCAACATCTGTTGGATCATAGAATAAGCAAAAGAGTTCCAGAAAAACATCTATTTCTACTTTATTGACTATGCCAAAGCTTTTGACTGTGTGGATCACAACAAACTGTGGAAAATTCTTAAAGAGGTGGGAATACCAGACCACCTCACCTGCTTCCTGAGAAACCTGTATGCAGGTCAGGAAGCAACAGTTAGAACTGGACATGGAACAACATACTGATTCAAAATTTGGAAAGGAGTACGTCAAGTCTGTGTATTGTCTCCCTGCTGATTTGACTTATATGCAGAATATATCATGCGAAATGCTGGGCTAGAAGGAGCATAAACTGGAATCAAGATTTCTAGGAGAAATATCAATAACCTCAGATATGCAGATGACGCTACCCTTATGGCAGAAAACAAAGAAGAGCTAAAGAGCCTCTTGATGAAAATGAAAGAGAGAGTGAAAAAGTTGGCTTAAAACTCAACATTCAGAAAACGAAGATCAAGGCATCTGGTCCCATCACTTCACGGCAAATAAATGGGGAGACAATGGAAACAATGACAGACTTTATTTTGGGGGGCTCCAAAATCACTGCAGATGGTAACTCCAGCCATGAAATTAAAAGGTGCTTGCTCCTTGAGAGAAAAGCTATGACCAACCAACCGAGACAGCATAATTAAAAAGAAGAGACATTACTTTGCCAACAAAGATCTGTTTAGTCAAAGTTATGGTTTTTCCAGTAGTCATGTATGGATGTGAGAATTGGACCATAAAGCTGAGCGCCAAAGAACTGATGCTTTTGAAATGTGATGTTGGAGAAGACTCTTGAGAGTCCCTTGGACTGTAAAGAGATCCAACCAGTCAATCCTAAATGAAATCAGTCCTGAATATTCATTGGAAGGACTGATGCTGGAGCTGAAATTCCAATACTTTGGCCACCTGATGCGAAGAACTGATTCACTGGAAAAGACCCTGATGCTGGGAAAGATTGAAGGTGGGAGAAAAAGAGACAACAGAGGTTGAGGTGGTTGGATGGCATCACCGACTCGATGGACATGAGGTTTGAGTAGGCTCCAGGAGATGGTGATGGACAGGGAAGCCTGGTGCGCTACTGTCCATGGGGTCGTAAAAAGTTGGCATACGACTGAGCAACTGAACTGAACTAAACTGTGATCTGTTAAGGCTATCAGAACGCAGAGAAGACAGGGACTGCCCAGCACTCTCTTCAGCCCAGGAAACTCCAAGACATCTTTTCTTGGTAACAAAAAAATTCTTTGCCTTTGGGAACAGCTGTCACAGTGTCAGCTCTGGCTTCATATTACTTAACCACACAGTACCACCTCCCACTGCAAATCTAAAAGACATCAAAAATACACTGAGAGGTCAGTAACAGAATCCTAGCCGTTGCTTTAACAAATCTCCTGTATTCCAGCTCATCTCTGCCCCAATCTGATATGTAAAAACATGATATGTATCTTATTAATCACTAATAGAATCCTTGTAGAAGAAGTTTTAATGCCCTTGTCAGCCACTGTGTTCACACTGAGCATCTGAGAGAATCAGGTGGATAAATTGACCTTTGGTTTCCCCCTGCTAAGGAGACAATCACTGAACCACTAAGACACAGATTAAAATGGTTTTTCTTTCAATGAGGTTAAAGTCTTTGCAAAATCAGCACTTAGAATAATGCTGTTTGTCTGGGGATGTAGCCCATTTTTGGAGGCAGGAAATAGCTCCATATTTTGTAGAAATAAAATAACTATTGCTGTCTATGTCCTTATACTAGAAGAAGTTCAATTGCAGAGACAGAATGTGCACATGGGTGCTCAGCCACTAAGTCGTGTCTGACTCTTTGCAACCCCATGAACTGAGGCCTGCCAAGCTTCTCTGTCCATGGGATTTTCCAGGCAAGAATACTAGAGTGGGTTGCCATTTCCTCCTCCAGGGAATCTTCCTGACCCAAGAATTGAATCTGAGTCTCCTGCATTAGCAGGCAGATTCTTTACCACGGAGACACCTGGGAAGGCCCACCACAAAGACAATGGTCATCTGCTATCATGGGAGGATAATTAGCATCCTAACACTCTTTCCTCTATGATGTGGGTCATACGGTAGAAGCTAGCCAAGCCAGATGGTCCTTTCTCTGATCTCTGTCTGCCAGAGGACAGTCATAGGATCCAGCCTCAGCAAGTCAGGCATTCTTACTCTGGACTTTTAATTTAGACTCAGAGACAGCTTAGAATTCTATGGCAGCAGAGGCTCTTGGGCTGCTGGCCTCAGCTGTGGTGGTGTCCATCAGCCAGAAAGGCAGCAAGGCCAGAGCTGGGGGCATTCAAATCAAACTGTCCCTGCAGCATGACCTCAGCTGTTTCTCATGCCCAGCCTCTCTCAGATCCTGTCTTTAAAATCTGATTAACCAGCCTTCTGGTCAATTCTGTTAGCCCCCATTATCCTTCTAGTAAAGTTAGCAGGTGCCCACTCCTGTTATGTGCCATCCAGAACCCTGAGGGGCACAGAGAGCAATATTCCCATGTGTGCAGAGTCTCCCCTGTAGGTCAGAGACCTGGCTCTTGTCCAGGGAGCATCTAGATGTCTAGGTAACTAGCAAAGGGGCCTTATCTCCTTCTCTGCAGAGAGCTTGGTTGCATAATTGTTTCCTTTCCCGTTCTAAAAGTCTATGACTCTTCATGAAGTGTTGTACAGTGAAAGACTCAAAACTACTTGAATTTCTGCAGCCTTAGTGATAAGGAGAGGGTTTCTGGGCGGGGGGTGGGGGGTAGGGGGGAGCCATTATGTGAAGCCCATAGATGGATCTTGTTCAAATCAAATAATCAGAGTATCTCAAGTCCATATTGTGCATAGGTCCCCAAAGACGTGATTGTATCTGGTAAACAATGTTTGTTGCATATCAAGACCAAGAAAATGCACAGTTCAGTTAATAATGTTCACAGATGTCTGTTATATGAATGGTCCCATTGGCGACAAATAATCAGAAATGATAAGACAGGGAGAGTGACTGGCACTTATACATACTCAGTAATCTGAATCATTTTTGTAGCCTGGAGAGTGGGCAATGTGGTCATAACATGCATAGATCATGGGGTTTGGTGGGGAGAGTAGATATTGTTTGTTTTTAAGCTGTTCCCATGGTCACATTATAATAGTTTCAGGGAAAACCCATTTGAAACGTTATGGATCAGAGAAACTTTCTTAGTTAATGATGAAAGTGAAAGTGAAAATCAATCCGTCGTCTCTGACTCTTTGCAACCTCATGGAAAAAGTCCTTGGACTTCTCCATGGAATACTGGAGTGGGTAGCCTTTCCCTTCTCCAGAGGATCATCCCAACTCAGGGATCAAACCCAGGTCTTCTGCACTCCAGGCAGATTCTTTACCAGCTGAACCAGGAGAAAAGCCCAAGAATACTGGAGTGGGTAGCCTGTCCCTTCTCCAGCAGATCTTCCTGACCCAGGACTCAAACTGGGGTCTCCTGCATTGCAGGCAGACTCTTTACCAACTGAGCTACCAGGGAAGCCGTAGTTAATGGTAAACCAATCTGTTTGGAGTGGTTCAAAATAGTCCTTAAAGGAAAGGGATACTATTATAGATTGAAAGAGGCTTAAGAGATATGTCAACCAAAAGCAATGGTAGATCCTTACTTAAATCCTGATTCACTAAAACTGTAAGAACATGAACTGAGTACTAGATGACACTGAGGAGTTACTGATGATGATATCATAGGGGTTATTAGTGGTATTGTGGTGTGTTTTTTTCCCAAGTCCTTACCATTAGAGATACATACTGAATTTAGGTGAGAAATAAAAGAATGTCTTAGATTTGCTTTGAAATACTCTAGCACAGTATTACTGAAAGTGTGGTTTGCAGATCAGTGCCAGTTTTCCAACTGTGTGCTCTCAGTTTGTGATAAGTGCAGACATTGACAATGAGTGTTTAGAAACTGGAGTGGGTTGCCATTTCCTGCTCCAGGGGATCGTCCCAATCCAGGGATCAAACCTAGGTCTCCTGTGTCTCCTGCATTAGCTGGAAGATTCTTGACCACTAGCACCATCTAGGAAGACCAAGAACCTGTGATAACACTTTGCATTGTCATGGCACCCAAGCAGCAATGAGTGGATTTGTCTCATTGACCAGAGCAGAGCCCAGTTGGGTACTGTTGAACTTGCATGGTGAACGGCCTATGGTCCATGATAACTGGAAATTAAACAGAAGGGTTCTTAACTAACTGATGGCTTAAGAGGAAATGCTTTAGCACACACAGAGAGGGATGAGGGTGTAGAGTTAGATGAAAAAGAATTGCCAACATCTTGTGACTCTTGAAGCTAGGTGAAAGGGATATAGCACAATTCTATTTTTGTGAAAATTTGAAAATCTACATCATTTGGTTTATTAAAATTAACCCAACATGTTAATTTTAAACACACACTGTCAATAAATATATTTATATCTAAACATACAGTATGTAAGTATAATATATGTATATTTTATACACATAAAAATGACACATAATATAGAAAGATACACAGAATTCATAGCTCACATAGGTTACATAATATATGTAGTTTTATTTTACAGAAATCTTAGGTAAACAAACAATTTGCTGGATGATAAGCTTGGTGAGCTTTTCTTATATAACTATAATAAACTGATTATATAATAGACAACTTAAGGCCAAGGATCCTGTGAGACACCATTTCTGTGTCTCCACAGCACTCAACCCAGGGTACTGCAGAGTTAATGGTATCCGATAAACTCTGGCTAACCAGCTAAACTCAGGAAATTGTGATGCAGAGTGGTTTAACTCTCCGTGCAATAATAACACACCACTCAATTCAAGAATCAGTTTCCTGAATCTGCCCTCATGGAGGTTTGTCACAGAACATTTGCGACTGAGGGGAACTTGGAGCTTTATAAAATGTCCTCATTTTGTAAATAGAAGTGAGGGCCGGAGAAGTTCCATGAGCCTTGCTGGGCATCTCGCTTGTTAATGGCGAAGCTATTGCCTCCAGTGCCTGCAAGTGGACAGTTCCTTCTGCCGTGTTGTTCCTCAGAAGATACAAATCCACCTCCCACCTCATGCCCTTTGCTCCTGGCTTAAAATTATCTGGTTTCAGATGTAGGAAAGAGAAAGTTGTCAAGCTGACTCCACCAGGAGGCTGAACAGATGTGACTACAGAACAAGTCATATCATGATTAGTATTTACCCAGCACTGCTCTGTGCCTCTGGCCTTCAGGAACTTTCTGTCTATTGGGGAAGGCAGGTGTGCACATGTCAAGAGAGAGTGGTTTTGCTGTGTAGGATTAAAGCATAAAGGATTAGCTGGGTAGAGCCCTGGGGTCTGGAGAAGGGACAGAATGTCTTAGAGGCCATGGAGCTTGGGAATAAGGTCAGAGAACCAAGGAGAGGGCAGAACTCTGGGTTAGAATCACACAGACCTGGGTTTATGCTTCACCCTGTTGATACTAAAGAGCTTGAGAGGTTTCTGTGGGGAACAGGATAAGACCCAATACTGGCTGGATTTAAACAGACTAAGTGTGCGGAAGTGTCTGGCAGCAGGGAGGACCATGAAAAGGGCCTAAGGAGATGAAAGTGTGGAGCAGGTGATGGCAGAGGGAAGAGAGAGAAAATGCAGGTGTGAGAATTTTGACTTCTAAGTGAAAACACAAAAAGGCAAACAAAAAACCCGGCCAACCCTCCCACCCACTGTCCAAAACTATGTGACATGCCAGGTGCTGTTCTAACACCATACAAATCTGAACTAATCTGAACATCCTGAATTAGGTATTATTGTTATTCTTGCTTTACAGATGAAGAAACTGAGACAAGGAAAGTTAAGTCACATGCCCGAGGAGAAACAGTAAAATCAAGATTATACCCAGCAGTCAGTCTGTCTGCTGGTCTCAGCTCTTCACTACCATTGCACACTGTAGTGAAGTAAAGGTATTAGAGGTAAAAGTCATGATGAATCCATCCTGACCAAGTGACTTAGAAAATGTTAATGCCATTGACAAGTTAGATACATTAAATGAGAATATTAGCCTGGGGGAAAGCAGATACATATAGCTGGTTTTTTATACATTTTGTTTAAGTTGACAAGGCCTCATCTGAGTAAAGTGTTCCATGGGAATTTAGAACTATAGGACAGCAACTTGGGAGAGATGTAGTTGCCGGTTCCCTCCTGTTAGCACTTGAAAAATGTTGTGCCTCTTCATTCTGGCCTCCGTGATATCAGATAAGAAATCTGCTATCGTTTGAATTGGTTTTGCTTGTAACTATTACGGAGAAGGCAATGGCACCCCACTCCAGTACTCTTGCCTGGAAAATCCCATGGACAGAAGAGCCTGGTAGGCTCCAGTCCATGGGGTCACTAAGAGTCGGGCACGACTGAGTGACTTCACTTTCACTTTTCACTTTCATGCACTGGAGAAGGAAATGGCAACCCACTTCAGTGTTCTTGCCTGGAGAGTCCCAGGGACAGAGGAGCCTGGTGGGCTTCCATCTATGGGGCCGCACAGAGTCGGACACGACTGAAGCGACTTAGCAGCGGCATTGCATCATTTATCTCTGGTTGCTGTTAACATTTCTTAGTTTTCAGAATTTTAATTGTGATGTGTTTGATGAGAATTTTTTTAGATTTATCTTATTTCAGGTTCACTTAGCTCTTGAATCTGTAGGTTTCTGTTTTTCACTATTCATTTCAGCCATTATTTCTTTGACTGTCATTTGGTCCAACAGTCTTTCTTGTTGCCTGCTGGGATCCTGGTGATATAGAAGTGAGCTTTTGTTAGAGTGTCTGGCAGCAGGGAGAGCCATGAGCAGAGCCTAAGGAGATGAAAGTGTGGAGCAGGTGATGGCAGAGGGAAGAGAAAGAAAAGGCAGGTGTGAGACTTTTGACTTTTAAGTAAAAAAAAAAAAAAAGCAAAAAAACCCCACTAACCACCCCCCCACACACACACCCTTTTTGTTAGAGCTTTTATTATTGTCCACAGAGGTCAGAAAACCAAGAGATTTTGTTACTGCCCCACAGGTCCCTTCCCCAGCCTCAGTCTCTTTTAGCTGTTTCTCAGGTTGAGTGAATTTAATTGAATTGTTCTCAAATCCAATGATTCCATCTTTTGTCATCTTCACTCTACCACTAAACCTATCCTGTGAGTTTTTATTTTAGTGGTTGTAATGTTCAGTTCTATAATTTTCATTTGGTTCTTTTTTTGTAATTTCTATTTCTTTGCTGAGGTTTTCTATATTTTCATTTTTCTAGGGATTTCATAATTGCTCGCTGAAACCATTTTATGGTGACTGCTTTAACATCTTTGCCAGATAATTCCAGCATCTGATTCATCTCACTATTGATGTCAACTGATTATCTTTTTTCATTCAGGTTTTGATGTTTTTGCTTCTTGGTATGACAAGTGATTTTTTAAATAGCATTCTGGAGATTTTGCATATAATGTTAGAAGATCGTTGATCTTATATAAATCTATTTTAGTAGGCACTCTATTTAGTTTTTTTAAGGCTTACTTTTGTAGGCTATCATTTCAATGACAGTTTAGTTTTCTGAGTCCTTGCAATGTTGTTCTGGTCCACTTTGTGCTTCTGGCTCTGCTTAATCTCCCACTGGTTTACTACCATGATACTTGTATGGGTAAAGGTGTTTCCCTGGGCTACTTGATGTCATTAGGCAGATGTAGGGAGATGCCCTGGGTTACCTTCTGCCACTGCATGGAGGTCTGGAGACAGCCTGCTGGCACTACCAGTGCAAGTGTNCTTTGTGCTTCTGGCTCTGCTTAATCTCCCACTGGTTTACTACCATGATACTTGTATGGGTAAAGGTGTTTCCCTGGGCTACTTGATGTCATTAGGCAGATGTAGGGAGATGCCCTGGGTTACCTTCTGCCACTGCATGGAGGTCTGGAGACAGCCTGCTGGCACTACCAGTGCAAGTGTAGGGCCCTGCCTGCCAACCTGGTGTTGGGCAGTGTATAAGCTTGGTTCCTCAGTTTCTCTGTTTCCACTGATGTGGGCAGATTGAGTCCACTGCTGCTGGGGGTCGGGTGGTATGCAATGGGTTGGCCTGCATGCATTTTGCTTTTGCCACTGCTGTGGGTAGCTCAGTTTGCTGCTGTCTGTGACTGTGGGGTGAAGATGGATTGGAAATTAATTTCTGCTTCTTGATATTGCTATGAGTGGGTTTGGCCTGCTGTTACAATTGAGTATGTATCTCCTTATTGAGGCCCTGCTATGGTTCTCTTTTCCGGGTCCTTTATCCAGAGAGAGCAGGGTTTTCTTCCTTCCTCCTTTCCTTCCCTTTTCCTTCCTTCTTTCCATCTCTTTCTTTCTTGCTTGATTGCTTTCTCGCGCTCTTTAATCTTCTCTCTATTGCTTTTGTCTTTTTTACCTATTATCTGTTGTTGGTTTCAAGTGCAGGCTGGCTAGTACCCAGGATCTATGGAAGATAAAAGAANTAGGGGAGCTGCCACACTGGATACTAATCCAGGATTTCATCCCTAAACACACTGTTGGACCATTTTGAAGAGGTTATTACTGGTATTACTAGTATTTCAATATGAAGAGAGGGATTGTCACTGGGCTTTCTATGGTGCTGGCAGCTTAAGTGCTTTTCAGCTGCTGCTGTTCTTACAAGGAACTTAAACATGTGCATTCCCTGGTGGTCCAGTGGTTAGGACTCCACAGTTTCACTGCCAGTGGCCCAGGTTTGATCCCTGAGTAGGGAACCAAGATCCTACAAGCTGGTTATTTTAGGAAAAAAAAAAAGGAAAAAAATTAAAAATAAAAAAAAGAGAGGGAAAT
The DNA here is from genome assembly GCA_006410615.1 of Neotragus moschatus. Lineage (NCBI taxonomy): Eukaryota > Metazoa > Chordata > Mammalia > Artiodactyla > Bovidae > Neotragus > Neotragus moschatus. The sequence goes on along the minus strand of SJYA01001908.1, from coordinate 152,700 downwards.
CTTCCATAAACACGAACAGCTAAGCTAGTACCACTGAAGAGGGTGCCCTCTGCATTCCTGGCCACGGCCTTTCCCTGGCACCTTTCATATCCTAATGGAGAATTAACAGTAAAAGATGGAAAAAAAAGAATCTCTCAGAAACTTTCAAGTATGTAATACAGTATTATTAACTATACTTACTATGCTGTATATTACATCCCCATAACGTATTTTAGAATTGGACATTTGTAGCTTTTGACCACCTTCATGCATTTCACCCACTGCCTCTGGCAACCATCAGTCTGTTCTTTCTATGGCTTCAGTTTCATTTTTTTTGGAGGGCAATTTCACATATAAGTGAGATTATACAGTACTGGTATTTGTTTTCTCTGATTTCATTTAGTGTGATGCCCTCAAGATCCATCTATGTTGTTACAAATGGCAGGATTTCCTTCTTTTATGACTGAGTAATATTTGATTGTATATATGTCACATTTTAAAAAATCCACTCATTTCTTCATGAACTCTTGTTGATTCCACGTCTTGGCTGTTGTGGGTGGTGCTGCATTGAACACTGGGGTGCAGATACATTTCAAGATAGTGTTATTGTTTCCTTTGGATGGATACAGGAGTGGAACTGCTGGGTTACATGGTAGTTCTAGTTTTAATTTTTTACCTTACTGTTTTCCATAGTGGTGACACTAATTTGTATTTCTGCTAGTAGTACATAAGGGTTCCCTTTTTTCCATGTCCTTTCCACACAGAATTGGTAATTACAATTCTTATAGGTGTGAGGTGGTATTTGTCGTAGATTTGACTTGCATTTTACAAATGCAAATTGCAATGATGAGTGACAGCTGTGATGTCACTGATGACTAGTGACGGTAAGCATCTTTTCCTGTACGTGGTCATTTGCATGTCTTCTTTGGAAAAATGTCTACTCATATCCTCTCCCCATTTCTTAATTGGGTTGTATGTTTGCTTTCCTATTAAGCTGTATAATGTTTTTAAATATATATACAATGTGGATTGTAAATCAACCAAACTCCAAGAAAAAGCAAAAATTAAAGGGAAAAAAAAGGAGGCTTTCTCTGAATGTAAACTTGCTCATGGAGACTGTGTTCTCTGACAGTTAGGGAAAGTGGTTTTCCTCTTTGAAAGAAAGTACAGACTGAGAGAGTCAACCACTGCAAAGTGACCTGGGGGAAAGGGAACAGAGAGAGGAAATGGAAAAAGAAAATGTTTTAAATCAAAATGCGGACAAAAGCAAATTGGCTTGTCATTTATTTGGAAGTATACAAAGCAGCATACAAATGAAATTGATCATATCTGCTTCATCTTGCTTCCATTTAAAAGTAAATTACAACCATTATAACATTTTACTGCTGAATTCTTCAGTACACATCTCTAAGCACTAGAGACATTTTTCTATTTTATTTTATAAATATAAATGAGTATCACTGTTTGCCAGCCTGGACACACTAGGCATGGGTGAAGAAGATAGAGCTCTCATTCCTTTGGTGGGGGTGGGAGATGGGGAGGTGGGTGGAGACTTAAGCCATGCACTACATTGCATTGCTACTTTCATTTGTGAAATCAAGCTGTGAAGGTGATGCTCAGTGCTGTAGGACTACATGGAAGGCAGTAGCCCCTCCCAGCAGTGGTGGGAGGTAGAGGGAGTATGAAGGCTTCTCTGAGGAAGGTACACTGTGGGTGGCCCTGGGGTGGGAGGCAGGTTAGCATTTGGGAGCAGGGAGCTGAGAAGATAGCTTGGGGTTAGGTATGGGCTCTGGTACTTCTTTCACTCTCTATTAGCTTTCTGTGCCTGTTTCCCCATCTGTAAAATGGGGCCAGTAACAGGAGTGTTTGAAATGATGGTTAGCCTTATTAAGGAATTCACGGTCTTACCCAAAAACTGTTGGTTGAGGAGGTGGCCAGGTTTAGCAACTGAGAAGTCACTGTGGCTGTAGCAAAGGTAAAGCAATGGGATGGGCAGGACCAGCTGCTAGTCCAAGGGCAATGAGAAGCATGGAAGGGGCATGTGGCAAGTCTGGGTCTGGATTTCTAATTTTTCATTACTTACTCAATTGCAAATTGTGATATGTGTTTTCATTCTGGACTGCCATGTCCCCACATCTTTGTTATCACCAGACAGGATGGATCTTTTCAGTTTCTTACCAATCATATAGACTCTAAAATGGCAACACTTTTTAAAAACTCCATTTCTGTGATGCCTTACATCAAACAGCTATTCATACTGAGCACTGGAAAAATAAACACACACAACTCACAGTTGTGAGTTGCATTTTATTCCGGGACCTTACTAAGGACTACAGCCTGGGAAGGCAACCTCAGATAGCTCTGGGGGACTGTTCCAAGAGGTAAGGGAGGAGCCACAATATACAGGAGTTTCTGCTGAAAAACAAGCAAAGAAAACATGTAGTTTGGGACTACAGGGAGATCAAACCAGTCAACCCTAAAGGAAACCAACCCTGAATATCCATTGGAAGGAGTGATGCTGAAGCTGAAGCTTCAGTACTTAGGCCATCTGATGTGAAGAGTTGACTCATTCGAAAAGACTCTGGGGCTGGGAAAGACTGAAGGCAAAAGAAGAGGGTGACAGAGGGTGAGATGGTTAGATAGCATTACCAACTCAACGGACATGAATTTGAGAAACTCCAGGAGATAGTGGAGGACAGAGGAGCCTGGTGTGCTGTAGTCCATGGGGTTGCAAAGAGTCAGACATGGCTTAGTGACTGAACAACTACATGTAATATCTGTGAAAGTATAGATCTGACAGAGTAGTTTTATTTTTCTAACATAAATTTAAAAGATAACAATGAAAATAAACATTGTCCACCTAGCAGCACCTAAAGTTCTTTTGTATACCACCAGTAGTTTGAGAAACACTGATCTGAGCAAACTATTCTAATTAGTTCTTTGAAAATCTCCACTCGGGGCTAGCTGGTAGTATCTGTTGCTGGAGNTTATTTTTCTAACATAAATTTAAAAGATAACAATGAAAATAAACATTGTCCACCTAGCAGCACCTAAAGTTCTTTTGTATACCACCAGTAGTTTGAGAAACACTGATCTGAGCAAACTATTCTAATTAGTTCTTTGAAAATCTCCACTCGGGGCTAGCTGGTAGTATCTGTTGCTGGAGTGGGATACTGGTTGATTGGGAGGTTCAGTTTGTTAAAATCTTCAAGATGTTCACTTATAAACACTCTTTTGTATGATTAAAACCAATAAAAAGTTTAAAAAGTAACCTTTGAAAACTTTAAAAAGTATCACTGTATTGTTTTTTGTTAATTACGGGTAATATGATCTATTACATACATACTTCATGCAAAGAAACAGACTAGTAAAGTGAAAAGCAGTTACACAAATCTATTAAAATATGTTTCTCCTCCTTAGAGTTTGGAGGTTCCTGCAAGCAAATCCATCCTCCCATACACTTCTAAAATGGACCAAAGATGATATCCTAGCTAGAATGTTCACAGGCTAAGATGTCAATGAAGTGATCTGTAGGGCAGAATTAGACAATGATACCAGAGACCACAGTCTTAATATGCTTATCTCTTAGTCTATATTAAAGGAAAACAGAGATAAATGGAAAATGCCATCCTAACAGCATGAAGATCAAATTAAGGAGCGAGATTGCAGGGAAACAAATATTTTGTACTGACCTGTCACAAGCACTTACTCAGATACAAGAAAGCACACACCACACTTTTTTTTTTTTTTTTTTTACCCTGAAGTGATTCTGGCTTTTAGACTTCTAAATTCTCTGCTTTCAGAGTTTACCTTTTTTCTGAACACCCACAGCACTGATGTTAATCAAGGTTACAAAGTCACCAATACTAAAATATTATCACCAAATAGAAGCGGCTACTTCTTAGTATGGAAATTCAAATACCTTATATCTTTTGTCCTTTAAAAACAGTATAAAATAATCTAGTTTCCTTCTGTTGATAGCCATGGAAAGTAATCTCCAATACTTTAGTGACTGAATATGCTAAAAATTACAGCATATTAAAAAGTAGAGACATCACTTTGCTGACAAAGGGCCATATAGTCAAAGCTATGGTTTTTCTAGTAGTCATGTATGGATGTGAGAGGTGAACCATGAAGAAGGCTAAAAAGTGAAAGTTGCTCAGTCGTGTCTGACTCTTGGCAGCCCCATGGACTATGCAGTCCATGGAATTCTCCAGGCCAGAATACCGAAGTGAGTAGCCTTTCCTTTCTCCAGGGGAATCTTTCCAACCCAGGAATCGAACTGGGGTCTCCTGCATTGCAGGTGGATTCTTTACCACCTGAGCTATCAGGGAAGCTCTGAAGAAGGCTTAGTGATGAAGAACTGATACTTTTGAATTGTGGTGTTGGAGAAGACTCTTGGACTCCAAGGAGATCAAACCAGTCAATCCTACAGGAAGCCAACTGCAAATATTCATTGGAAGGACTGATGCTGAAGCTGAATCTCCAATACTCTGGCCACCTGATGGGAAGAGCCAACTCACTGGAAAAGACCCTGATGCTGGGAAAGACTGACGGCAAAAGGAGAAAAGGGTGACAGAAGGTGAGATGGTTAGATAGCATCACCAACTCAATGGACATGAATTTGAACAAACTCTGGGAGATAGTGAAGGACAGAGGAGCTTGGTGTGCTGCAGTCCACGGGCTTGCAAAGAGTCAGATACGGCTTAGCGGCTGAACAAAAACAACAGTAGTCAAGGGCATCTATAGATTAACTTCACATTAAAAAACAATAAAACTAGCAACTTCAAAATTCAACCTGTAGTTTTTCAATAAGTCCTCATGGTTTGACAATTATTGAGGGGCCAGTTGAATAGGAGAAGCCCATGGAGAAAATGCAGATAACTGGTTGTCAGAGGAAGACCTGGAATCTTGTTTTCTCAAAAGACTGTTCATTTCCTATTTCCTTCCTGTTAGGTCTCCTTCCAATGGTGCTGTATTTTGAGGTGGATACTGTTCCCACATTTGTTTCTCCCAGAACTGGAAGCCATAGTGTGTAATTCCAAACTTTTCAAAGGCTTCTCTCCAGTCAAGAATCTACAAGACATCTGGTTTGAGAGGGCACCCTTATTCACTGTTAATATACACATATAAGCTGATCTGTGCATACTCTGCTTTCTGGAAACCTATGGAGTCTCATGCTAATTAAATTTCCCCTAGAGTTTCTCAAAATCTAATTACTCAGTGTTGCCGGCTTTTCTCATAGTCCCCCTGTCAAGTGATAGAACCCTTTAGTGCAATTTGTGCCAGTGACCTTTGAGAGAGGGCTTAGCACGAGGCTTCCGATTACACTTTCAGGGAGCTCGGTGCTGGGAGATGTCCTTCTACCAAATGAATCTCAAATAAACCTTAAGGATGCAGCTGAAGAGCAGAGGACCTACCAGCACAGGCTTGCTTAAATACCACAGGCTATTTAAAAGCCATTCCCCTTAAAAAGGAACAAAGTAACGCCATTTGCAGCAACATGGACCTAGAGATTGTCATACTGAGTGAAGTAAGTCAGACAGAGAAAGACAAATATCATATGATATCGCTTATATGTAGAATCTAAAAAAACGGTACACATGAACTCATCTACAAAACAGAAATAGAGCAGAGACATAGAGAAGGGGGCAGGAAGAGGGATAAATTAGAAGATTGAGACTGAGATGTGTACACTGAAGTAGAGTCATTCAGTCGTGTCCGACTCTTTGAGACCCCATGGGCTGTAGCCTGCTCAGGCTCCTCTGTCCATGGGATTCTCCAGGCAAGAATACTAGAGTGGGTTGCCATTTCCTTCTCCAGAGGAATCTTCCCAACCCAGGGATCGAACCTGGGTCTCCTGCATTGCATGCTTTATCCTCTGAGCCACCAGGGAAGCCTCATGTATACACTACTATATATAAAATAAGCAACTAATAAGGACCTACTTTAGAGCACAGAGAACACTACTCAATATTCTATAATGGCTTATGTGGAAAAAGAATGTAAAAAGGAGTGGGCATATGTTTATGTGTAACTGCTTCACTTTGGTGTACACTTGAAACTAACACAACACTGTAAATCAACGATACATCAATACAATTTTTTTAATTAAAAAAAATTTTTTAAATGAAGCTGCTCCTGACCAAGCAAGGGCAGGACAAGGGTGAGGCACCAGTTGTTCAGAGGGTGACAGAGGGTGTGGGCAACAGGCAGGCGGAAGCAAAAATGAGAGGAAGGAGTCCACTTGGGCAAACAGTTCCTTTTCCTCTCCCACCACAAGTCGACAAGGCTGCATCCATGAACCCAGCATATCATAAATGAGTTTACACCAGGTTTGGTGAGTGGTACACATTTGTGGTACACATTTGTTTTTTTCTCACCTCTCACATCTACAATCTGGTGGAGATGAACAGACTTTTTTTCTTTTAATTTGTGAATCTTAGCTCTTATTTTAGATGGTTCAAATGTTCCTTCCATATCCAGTGAGTATAAAACAGGAAACTCTGGCGTTGGAGAAGCAAAGGTATATTAAGATGTGACGCACCTTTTGGAACCATATTTAAATTATTTGGGGACACACGTTCTCAGTCACATGGTCACAGTTTACAACTTGATTGAATTCTTATATTTGATTCAGCATAATGCTTTGTACCCTTCAAACAAACTAACTCATCAAGGGACTTTTTGGCAGTCCAGTAGTTAGGACTCCACACTTCCACTGCAGGGGGCCCAGGTTCTATCCCTAGTCAGTGGGACAAAAAAAAAAAAAAAAAATCAAAAAACTCATCAAATGGAAGCCTGTTCTCTTAGGTCAGGTTCTTCCAGAAGTAGACTCTGAGTCAAGGGTTCAGGTACAGGAGATTTATTATGGAAATACTCCCAGGAGACACCAGTAATTGAATGAGAGAAGGAGGGCGGGGAAAGGAAGGAGCCAGGAAAGGGTGAGATGTGAAACCCCAGCTTTGACCTAACCAGGAGGAGAGCTCTTGTACTTGAATGGTGCCTCAGAACATGTCCTTCCTGGAAAGAAGGAAGATGGACTTTTAAGACTCCCAAACCACTTGGTCACTGGCCTTAGGTCAAAGGGATGGCCTACAGGCAATAAAACCACCAGGCAATGCCAGCTCTCCATTTGGACTGGACTGGCTCCAGGACCAGATCACAGATGCCAGCCGTGGCCTGCAAAGCACTTAGCTGGGGGCTGGGCACACCAAGCTGGCAAGAGACCTGAGGGGTTCTGGGTGACGCACCAATGGTGCTGGCCACAGGGATACCCTCCTCCTGCCCCCATACACCTGCTCTCACCACCCGGCATCAGTTACTGGTCTTTCATCAAGTTCTGCTGCAAGAGGAAATGAATAATATCTTTTGAAAGTCCTGGGGTCAGCTTTTCCTCCTGTAGAGACGTACTTCCTTCTCTGAGTGGGTAGAAGTGGGCGTCCCTGGAATGTTTCTGTAAGATGGAGCAGCCATTCTGGTTGAAGATGACTCGGGCCATTTGAAAACTGCGGAGGGTGTACTTTTGGTTCTCCTGGTCCTTCAGTTCATTGATTTTCTGAGACAGGCACCGGCAGACAGATGTGGAGAGTGAATTTCCAGAGGCTGGCTGTGGATTGCCAAATACTTCATAGAATTTATCCAGAGATTTCCGAAGACCATCATCCTCTTCCTTGGTTTCTGGTTGGCCCTTCACAGAAAGGTAAAGCCAGGAGTTCTCAGAGGTCCAGGAATCATTTTGCTCAGTATTTAGGTTAATGCTGTCTGCAAGACAAAACACATTCCAATCCTCAAACACATATTTTAAAATATGAGAAAGCAAGGCAAGAGCAAATGATATTTCTTTTCAGTTAACATACTCACTGTTCCTTGGTCCTGGATGAAGCACAAGCTGGAATCAAGACTGCTGGGAGAAATATCAATAACCTCAGATAAGCAAATGACACCACCCTTATGGCAGAAAGTGAAGAGGAACTAAAAAGTCTCTTGAAAGTGAAAGATAAGAGTGAAAAAGTTGGCTTAAAGCTCAACGTTCAGAAAACGAAGATCATGGCATCCGGTCCCATCACTTCATGGGAAATAGATGGGGAAACAGTGGAAACAGTGTCAGACTTTATTTTTTGGGGCTCCAAAATCACTGCAGATGGTGACTGCAGCCATGAAATTAAAAGACGCTTGCTCCTTGGAAGAAAAGCTATGACCAACCTAGACAGCTTATTAAAAAGCAGAGACATAACTTTGCCAATAAAGGTCTGTAGTCAAAGCTATGGTTTTTCCAGTAGTCACGTATGGATATGAGAGTTGGACCATAAATCTGAGTGCCAAAAAACTGATGCCTTTGAACTGTGGTGTTGGAGAAAACTCTTGAGAGTCCCTTGGACTGCAAGGAGATCGAACCAGCCAATCCTAAAGGAAATCAGTCCTGAATACTCATTAGAAGGACTGATGCTGAAGCTGAAGCTCCAATACTTTGGCCACCTGATGTGAAGAACTGACTCACTGGAAAAGATCCTGATGCTGGAAAAGGTTGAAGGCAGTGGGAGATGGGGACGACAGTGGATGAGATGGTTGGATGGCAACACCAACTCAATGGACATGAGTTTGAGCTAGTTCTGGGAGATGGTGATGGTCAGGGAGGCCTGGAGTGCTGCAATCCATGGGGTTGCAAAGAGTTGGGCATGACTCAGCAACTGAACTGAACTGTTCCTTGGTAACTGGCAATGAGTAGAATAACCTGATTTCAGAATCTGTCTCCACTATCTAGGGATTATGCCACTCATTTCCTCAAAATAAGAATATCTTACTTGCATGTATTAGGCAGGGGTTCTTAACCTGGGAGTCCTTATATAGAAATTCAGGGTGTTTATGAACTAGTATGGGGGAAAAAACCTTATTTTTATTAACCTCTACCTGAAATTAAGAATTTCCTTCCATAAAGAATGTAGGCAACAAACTTATTAGCAGCAGCATCTGTGACTCTGTTACCAACAGATCACAGCTATTTTTACTTCATATTAAAGTTTGTTGAAGATGTTTTAAAATATCACTTATGCTTATCACTATGTATGGACCAAACTGTCCCTCTAGAATTCATATGTTGAAGGCCTAATCCCTAATGTGACTGTAATTGGAGATGAGACTTTAAGGTTATTAAGGTTAAATTAAGTCATAAGGGTGAGGCCCTAATCAGACCGGACTTGAAGGCCTTATAAGAAGAGGAAGAGATCCCTCTCTCTCCCCTTCCCACCCCCTCCCCGTCCCCACATGCAAGAACCATGGAAAGGACATGTGAGCATGTAAGCACACAATGAAAACATGATCTTCTGTAAGCAAGAAGGAAAGTCCATGCTGACACCCTGATCTCAGGCTTCTAGCCTGCAGAACCGTGAGAAGATACATGCATTTCTTTCTTTCTTTTTTTTTTTTTTTTAGATACATGCATTTCTTTTGTGTGAGCCTCCCAGTTGATGGTACTTTGTTATGGCAACCTGAGTAGCCGAAGACACACTGCTCTGAAATCACCATAGTTATTACTTCTGATACTAGATCTTATTATATAATTGTTAATAAAAAGCATTATATATTGATTACAATATCATATCTTTGTTCTTTAAATGTTTTAATAACTATATTTCAATATTTTTTCCTTAGTAATCTTATATATTTTAATTCATGCATTTAAAAACATCATTCTGAGAAGTTGAGAGGCTGTACCAGATGCCAAAGGAATTCATGGCATAAACATAGCAATGATCCCTAACATACAGTTCTGGGCCTTTATACAGTTTAGACATTTTCTTTTCCACTCCCTATAAGAATCCTGTAGACTCTTTACCTCTAAATTAAAGTTACCATTTTTGTTCTTTTTAAAAGAGGGGTAACAAATAAACTAAGTGATTTAATAATAAAGAAGAAACCAGATCTAAATTCAAATCTTAGTTCTTGATCTAACCTGTTCCTCTCTGGACACCCTAATTCTTAACACAGGAATCCCTTAGGTCATTTTAAACAAGGTTCCTATTGATGCATTCTAGAAAAGACTTTATCCAAAAACTTAATTTGCAAGTTGCAGAATTCCTTATACAGCTAGCAGATTTATTCTTTAAAATTTCATATTTTAAATCAAAATATATTTTCCTTTTTTCACGATGACATAAGCTTTATTAAATTACTAGCTGTAATTTCACACACACCGTATCCTTGCTAACTCAATTAATAGTTATAATAAAAATATTTGTACTTGCTAAAGGTGAAGAAAGTTGAGTGACGCATAGGGTGAAGTTTTAGAAAAGGAGGCAGGATTTGATGTTTTGACTCTAGTTTTCCTACCAAGTCGGACAGGACTGAGCGACTTCACTTTCACTTTCATGCCTTGGAGAAAGAAATGGCAACCCACTCCAGTGTTCTTGCCTGGAGAATTCCAGGGACAAGAAAGCCTGGTGGGCTGCTGTCTATAGGGTCGCACAGAGTCAGACACGACTGAAGTGACTTAGCAGCAGCAGTAGCAGCAGACATGACATCTTACTGAGCTTGACTTTCTTATCTATAAAACAAGAGTTTTACTAAATGATCTCTCTCCCAGAATTTCTATGGTAATACAGGGAATGGAAAAATATAATCCAAAGCATTAGAGTATACAAAAAGAATGTGGACATAAGTTCTGTGAGACACATGCAGGGCCACATGTGGACAAGCATTCACTGATTCAACACACATTTAAGAGTAATCTAATGATATCAGTATAACTCATTACAAGTTGCTACAAAATACACAGAGGATGCTAAAGACCATGGCCTTCACCTGAGACTCACACTTCAAATGGACCGCAATTAGAAAGAGAAGACATACTTCTAGACATCAAACAACTGGAAAATACTTAGAGGATGTGTGTGTGTGTGTTGTAAATACACAAAGATGGGATGATATTGACTGGGGACAGTGTGGATACAAAGGACAAATGCAGTGTTGGGGAAGGATCAGCATGTAGCAGAAATAGTGAGGGATGCCTCTTTGGAGGTTACATGCAGTCTTATTATGAAGGGACCAGCAATCAGAGACCATGGAAACAGAAGGAGGGTTAGTGAACAAGGCCACGTGGCAAGAAGAAGCAGAAACTAAACAACTCCATGGCTGGTGTCAAAACCCTTCTCTGCTACTTGGCTATATCAGCAGCCTGAGACCCAGCATGGAGGCAGAAGGAGAGAGAATTCATAGAGTGGCCAGACAGATTCCCAGGACAGACAACAGAGACCATGGCTTTTTAAAGAATTTAGTGGCAGAGATGGTATATCCATTACACTGGATTTCAGCAAGCCTAAAACTATGTCCCAGGCTTCTCAATCATAAAAAATAAAAAAATAAAAAAATAAAAATTTCCTTTATTGTTGATATACCCAGAACTTCTGCCTAAATTCCCCCCAGTAAGCCCCTTACTGAACTGCAGCCTCCTGGATGGGTGGAGGGTGAGGGAGGCAAAAGCTGGCTTCTTTCTTGTCCTGCTGTCAGAGAAACAGCAGGAGAGGACTTCCTAGCCACCCAACTTGGAATGCTAAACACACTTTCCAATAGCAACNGAACTTCTGCCTAAATTCCCCCCAGTAAGCCCCTTACTGAACTGCAGCCTCCTGGATGGGTGGAGGGTGAGGGAGGCAAAAGCTGGCTTCTTTCTTGTCCTGCTGTCAGAGAAACAGCAGGAGAGGACTTCCTAGCCACCCAACTTGGAATGCTAAACACACTTTCCAATAGCAACCTTCTTATCCATATAGGTCAATAGGTTCTATAATGTGGAAGGTGATGTGAATAGACAGAGTGGAAAGTTTGGGATCATCTAAAGCAGAGTGAGTCATAACACAGTTTCCAAAGTCAAGTAGACCCAAATTCAACTCTGCTCTGCCAAGTTCAAGTTGTGCAAACACTGAGTAAATCACTTAACATTTCTGAGACTCAGTCTCTTCATGTGAAAAATGGAAATACTACCAGTTATCAGCTCATGATTCTCATGTTGTGAGAAATGACTAAGATAATACATGCAAAGCACTTAACACACTTTGAAGAATGGCTGATTCCAGATTGGTGATAGGAAGTATAAGCCCAGAACATGGATCCATAAAATAATTGAAAGTTAGATGAAAAACAGTCTATTTACAGCTCATAGTACCTCCCCACAAGATACTTATTAGTTATGGAAGGAAAAAGAATAACTTTATATATAGTGGAGAAGCATGGCAAGTATCACCATACACGAGGGATCTAAGAGCAAGATCAGTAACAGGACAAACCAAAATCATGTGTGACCTGATCCAGTGAACAGGAAGGCCCAGCATCACTTCTCAGATAGTCCTGCCAAAGGTGCAGCACCTGAACCAGTTATGATGAAGCAGCAGACAAAACCAAATCAAAAGAAATTCTACAAAATGAATGGCCTATACTCTTCCGAAGTGCCAAATTCATGAAAACCAAAGAAAGGCTTAGCAACTGTCCCAGACTGAAGGAGACTACAGAGATAGGACAACTAAATGTAGCATGGGATTTCTTCTGGCTCCTTTTGCAGAACATTCTTGAGCCCCTTGAATAGAGTCTGGGGATTAGATGGTAGCATCGAGTTAATGTTACTTTTCTGATTTTCATGGTTTCACTGGACTTTGTAGGACAATGTCCTCATTTGTAGGAAAATCAGAGGTGGTGGGCAACAAGTTGGTAACATACTTTCGAATCATGAGAAAAAAAAAACACCTTTATATCATGCTTGCAAATTTCTACGAGTGTGAGATTGTTTCAAGAAAAAAAAAATTAAAACAAACCTCTGAAGAAATACTTGTTAAAATTTCTTTGGGTAGCCTACTATAAAATAAAAACAATCATAAAAGCCTTAGTCCAGGGATTGGCAAATATAGTTGCCTAACAAATGTACTGCCATTAGAGAGGTGAGGGGAAAGGGAAAAGGGAAGGATCCCACCATGGCAGGGCGAGGTGTCCCTTTCCACCTTCTTTCCCACAGATGATCTGGTCCTGGGGGAAAAGGCAGGAAGCCAGGGCCTAGGGAGGGTCAATGGGAAGAAGTAGGGAGAGAAGAAGAGCTACGCAGTGCCACTCCAAGTAGTAGGGTGTGTACTTATTAAGTAGCTGGTCAATAACTTGCATATGCAGATTTAAAACTTTTCATCTGTGTTTCATTTTTATGTTTCATTTAATTTTTGAAATTCAGTGTCCACGGAAGAACCTGAAAACCTAGCCTGTCATCTCTATTTTCAGGCATATGTCAAGCAGCTGGCAACTCATCTCCAAAGAGACCCTCCTTTCCCTAAGCCAGGAAAGTAATGACAATATGGACTGAGTTATCTACTATGTAAGTTCTTTTGAACACTGCTTCTAGTTCATTTCAGACTTGGGCTGGTGCACAGGGATGATGCAGAGAGATGATATGGGGAGGGATGTGGGAGGGGGGTTCAGGATTGGGAATTCATATACGCCTGTGGCGGATTCATGTCAATGTATGGCAAAACCAATATAGTATCGTAAAGTAAAATAAAGTAAAAGTAAAAATAAAATTTCCTTTAAAAATTTGCTTTACCACCGACTACAAAGTCATCTCTTTAATCATGTGGCTGTGGTGAACTTTTGGGTATATTACTGTTTCTTCACCAGGATACCAAACCAGCCACTTCTTTTCTTGATGTACCTACACACAGTCAGAAGATGGATATCTGATAACTTGGTCAATTCCTGCTCAGTGGAGCATCCTCACAACTATATTCAAACCCCTCCTTATTCTACCCGTTGCTAGAGCTCAGACTTGTAGGGCTCTCAACTGGGGATAGAAATGTCTACTCTAGGGACAGACTGGGGATGCTTTTGTGTCAGTGACTGGAAAGTGATACTTCCATTTAGTGAGTGGGATCAAGGATGTAAGTGTCCTACAACACATGGAAGAACCCCATATATCAGAGAATCATCCTTTCCCCAAATCCCAGTAATGCCCTACACTCTCAGGGAGTGACACTGGCTCAAAGGATTCTGGAAGGAGTGGGAACTGAATGCTGAATCCCACAGAGTTGTAACAGATTGATTAGCCTTGAGCTCTCCAAGGCATTTTTGCTATTGATACCTGCATAGTTGCCTTCTAGGGGGTCACCTGTTTGTACCAAGCATTCCTTCCCTCCAAGGCTTTGAGATGGCTTTTTATTTTTTCAGTGAGGGCCCCCAATTCTAATAATTCTGGTGTTACATAAATTGGGTGGAATTTCCCTTTCTATTTCAATATGCTGTCCATGGGGAATAGATTTCTTTAGGATTTGAAAGAAGAAAGCAGGAAGGATGGGGCTTGACATCACAATGCTTTTGCATGCATCGCTTCCAGGGCAACTATCTACCAGAGGCAAATTGTTAAATTTTCTTTGACTAAAGGGAGTAGTGATATATAGATATTTAAGATTCTTATAGACCCCAAAACTACTTTTATATCTTTAGGAGTTATAGATGCTATTTGAGTTTAGTAATCCAAGACAATCAATTAGCATGGAGCATTTGAGATTAATGGTTGTATTCTGAGATTAATGCCATTAGCCTGCAGAAAGCCAGATATTTAATGAGAGTTTCTCCCAGTAAATCTTCCAAGGGTACTACTTCTGTGGTTGATAAATGCACAGTGGTATTTTTATCTCTGTGAAACATTTTAGCCTTCAACTTTTAAGTTTCTTTTAGATGGATTTGATATTTAGAACTCTGCCTCCTCCATGCAGAAGCATCAATAGCCGCCTACTCTGCCTTTTTCGTCCAGAGTTTCTTTACCAGCAACTGCTAATTGGGAGGATCTGTGGCTTCAAGGCTGTACAGAGTTGACAGAAATCTAACCTAACACTTAATAAAAACATGGAGAATGATCAGGATTTAAAGAAAGCAGGAATATGTGGTTTGCATAATCTCCTATGTTGCTTGGGCAGGGTTTGGGGGAGCTGCCCCTTTCTCAGGGTGCTGCATGGCACTCCCAAGGGTAGCTCTGTTGCCTCAGTTTGTCTGTTGGAGGCTCCCTGGGTTCCGTGTGGCTCTAAGAAAAAGTCACGAGCATGGGAACAAGGAGAATGGGAGAAGGGGAACACATCCTGGTGAGGGGTGGTCACTCACTAGCACACTTCGGATGCGCTGACTCATCTCCTTCATGACAGCAGTCAGAGGCCTCCCAATATCCCTACATGGGTGACCTACCAGTTTTAGTATATCAGGGGCTGTGGCCCAAGGATCTGGGGCACCCCCTGCTAGGCTGCATCTTCCTGCTCCAAACCTCCCTTACTTTTCCTTCCTTTATATCCTCTTCTTTCCTCTCCTTCTTGCTGCCTCACTCCATACTCTGGAGGAAAAGAGAAGTGAGCAGGATCACTGGATGAATAAGTCCTATGTCCAGCCCTACAGACCTCAGGGAAATCAAACCGGTGCTGACATCTCTGCATCCTGCCTTCTTTCCTGATCCTTGAGCATATCAAGAATGCTCCGCATCAAAACCAGGACCTCCCTGGTAGCCCAGCGGCTAAGACACCATGCTGGCAATGCAGGGGATCCAGGTTCAATCCCTGACCAGGGAACTAGATCCCATGCGCTGCACCTAAGAGTTCACAGGCTGCAACTAAAGATTCCACAGGCAGCAACAAAGATCCTGCAGGCTGCAGCCGAGACTGGTGCAGCCAGATACACAAATACATATTTTTAAAAAAAAGAAAAGAAGGTTCCCTCTTCAAAACCTTTGCACTTGCTATTCCTCTCCATGGAACATAGGCTTGTTCTACATATCTGCACAATCGGTTTCCACACCGCCATCAGTTCTCCACTCAGATGTTTGTTACCTTCTCAGTGAGGCTTTCTGTATCAGTGGCCTAGGGAGGCCTAGGTTATGCTACATAACAAGCAAATTCCAAATCTCATAAAACAACAAATGATTAGTTCTTACTACCTGCATTCTGTCATACTACTAGCGATCTGTATCATCCTTGCCCTTACCCTAGAACCCAGGCCACTACCTCACTGCTTAGTGACTGCAGCAGATGGAACAGAGCGTGGTAGGGCAGCTCCTGGGAGAGCACTGTCATTTCTGTTCACTTATCAATGCCAATGTTAAACTGTATGGCCAAACCTGGTTTCAAAAGAACGAGGAAGAAAAATTCTCCTATAGGGAGAGAAAGAGATTACTGGTGAACAATAATTCAGTCTGCCACACTATTCTGGAGCACATTATTTAAAACTGTATTTCTTTCGCTTCCTAGATCCTAGCTGTCCCTATTTCCCTTGTCTGTCTTGCAGTTTCCATATAAACCTAACTGCCTCTAATAATACATGATTCGTTTGTTTACTGTCGATCTTTTCCTGCTGCTGCTGCTGCTGCTGCTGCTGCTGCTGCTAAGTCGCTTCAGTCGTGTCTGACTCTGTGAGACCCCATAGATGGCAGCCCACCAGGCTCCCCCATCCCTGGGATTCTCCAGGCAAGAACACTGGAGTGGGTTGCCATTTCCTTCTCCAATGCATGAAAGTGAAAAGTGAAGTGAAATCGCTCAGTCGTGTCCAACCCTCAGTGACCCCATGGACTGCAGCCTAGCAGGCTCCTCCATCCATGGGATTTTCCAGGCAAGAGTACTGGAGTGGGGTGCCATTGCCTTCTCCGTTGATCTTCTCCTACTCAAGGTTTTTTTGTCACTCTCATTATCTCTTGTATCACTATGGCCAAGCACATGGTAGATACATTTTAAAAGTTTTGATGTTTTGTTTTATTTGATAAGTTTTACTTTCAAATGTACATGTAAATGTGTGTATTACTATAGTGACCAGTATTCATGAGGGTGACTGGGATGTCTGCCCAGAAAACCTCAGTTTGTGCCTGCTGTCTCAATTATTTATTAATAGTATCCTTTTTCACTCTCAAAAGGGCCCTGGATTACATAATCTACTATATGAACATATGAATCATGATATATTACACTTACAAGCTGATGCTGGAGGAAGGGGCAGATATACCTTGGTCAACAGTGAGACATTCCACCACACACACTTGGGGGCAAGACAGGGGAGGGTTGAGTTTTGATGCTGGAAATAATCCCAGTCTGTGGTACAAATAATGTACCTACAGATTTTTGTTTGTTTTTATTAAACCTTCTGTGGATTTGTTCTACTGTATTCTAAGAAAATCCTCTTTCTCTACCCCTGCTTTTTCACACCTGGTATTTTTCCTACCTACTTGCTGCCCAAGAAATTTTGATTACTGCCCTGCAAGTGAAGGGCTTCAGTTTACTCTACTCTATCAGCCACTTGCTTAGATTCCTCTTTCTGGTTTCATCTGGCTGTCCCCCACCCCTCAAGGAATGGCATCAGCGTTGTTATTCCCCATCTCATTAGTAACATAAAATTAATGACCACAAAAACATAAGCTTAAGCCTCCTTTTGCCTGATGGCTTATACATTTTAGAATCTGCAAACTGTTTCTTTAAGGGACATAAACCACATACTCATAAGGAAAGGCAAGGAGATGCTGATATTAGGATATTTAATCCAAATTAACACTTCAAAGGATGGATGGTGTGGTCAAGTGCTTTTGAAACCACAGTCTAGGTCTGTATTTATATCTTTTTGAAAGTAAAAGCATGGATGAATCATCCAACAGATGCCAAGGGCAGAGAACAGAGTCCTCTAGATGGCAACCGCTGAGAAATAAAATGAACACTGAAAAAATTTTAAAAAATGTGTGTCATAGGTGAACAGCCCTAAGAGTAGGTGCCCAGAGCAATTAACAAAGGTCAATCTCTACTGTCTGATTTATAAACTATCTTACTTTTATCTTGGCATTTTAAATTTTTTCTGAAGAGATTAAAATTCAAAATTTTCTGAAGAGATTAAATTCTGAAAACTACAGAGAACAATAATATCCAAGTTCACCCCACTCCAGACTGACAATTACCTAGTGACATATTTGCTTCAAATCTTTTTTTCCCTATTAAAGAAGAATTAAACAATTCAATTAAAGTCGACATATAAGTAGTAATTCCCACATAGAAACTGATTTCTTCCAGCCCATTTTTATACTTTACATATATAAGTATCCATAGGCAAGATAGAGCGTTGCTTTATGTGTGATGGTCTTTTCAATTTTATTTTCAAGATACGAAGTCTTGCTTTATAGTATTCTAATGTAGGAATATACTGCATTATTTTTCATCCATTCTCTTGCTGAAGGCCACCTAGGCTGTGTCTAACTTGTCACTATCACAAACATGGCCTTAGTGAGCCCTTGTGTACTTCTGAGACTTTCTCTGGAAATACATCCAGGAGTGGAATTGCTGAGTTGAAGGAAACATACGTTTTCANAGGAGATCAGCCCTGGCTGTTCTTTGGAAGGAATGATGCTAAAGCTGAAACTCCAGTAGTTTGGCCACCTCATGCAAAGAGTTGACTCATTGGAAAAGATTCTGATGCTGGGAGGGATTGGGAGCAGGAGGAGATGGGGATGGCAGAGGACGAGATGGCTAGATGGCATCACCAACTCAATGGATGTGAGTTTGAATGAACTCCGGCAGATGGTGATGGATAGTGAGGCCTGGCGTGCTGCGATTCATGGGGTTACAAAGATACGGACATGACTGAGGGACTGAACTGAATTGAACTGAACTGAGGATGGTCATAGGTTTTCTTTCAAGGAGGAAGCCTCTTAATTTCATGGCTGCAGTCACCATCTGCAGTGATTTTGGAGCCCAAGAAAATAAAGTCTGTCACTGTTTCCATTGTTTCCCCATCTATTTGCCATGAAGTGATACGACTAGATGCTATGATCTTCAGTTTTTGAATGTTGAGCTTTAAGCCAGCTTTTTCACTCTCCTCTTTCACCTTCATCAGGAGGCTCTTTAGTTCCTCTTCACTTTCTGCCATAAGGATGGTGTCATTTGCATATCTGAGGTTATTGATATTTCTCCCAGAAATCTTGATTCCAGCTTGTGCTTCATCCAGCCCAGCATTTCAATGATGTAATCTGCATGTAAGTAAAATAAGCAGGGTGACAATATACAGCCTTGATGCACTCCTTTCCCAATTTGGAACCAGTCTGTTCCATGTCTGGTTCTAACTGTTGCTTCTTGACCTGCATACAGGTTTCTCAGGAGCCAGGTGAGATGGTCTGGTATTTCCATCTCTTTAAGAATTTTCCACAGTTTGTTGTGATCCACACAGTCAAAGGCTTTAACATAGTCAATGGTGCAGAAGTATATGTTTTTCTGGAATTCTCTTGCTTTTTCTCTGATCCAATGGATCATATTTTGTTAAGTAGCAATTAAGTTACTGGAACAGAGAAACTGACCCTTTCACTGTTAGAAAAGCCATGGGGAGTCACCTGGTTCAACTCTCCTCACTTTCTGGATCAGAACATTTTAACTAGAGTTAGAACAAGAACTGTGGCCCTCACAAACACAGAGAACAGACTTGTGGTTGCCAAAGGATGGGCTGGTGAGTGAGGGATGGACTGGAAGTCTGCGGTTAGCAGGTACAAACTATTACATATTGGATGGATAACAAAGTACAGGGAACTATATTCAACATCTTTTTCTGGGGGGGCTGTATTGGGTCTTCATTGCAGCAAGCAGGCTTCTCTCATTATGGTGCACAGCCTTAGCTACCCCTTGACATGTGGGATCTTAGTTCCCCAGCCAGTGATTGAGCCCTCATCCCCTTCACTGGGAGGCAGATTCTTATCCACTAGACCACCAGAGAAGTCTCTGTACTCAATATCATGAGATAAATCATTATGGAAAAGAATATTTATATATATGTGTGTGTGTGTGTGTGTTTGTGTATAAATCAAACATGTTGCTGTGCAATAGAAATTAACACAATATTGTAAACCAACTATACTTCAATTTTCAGTTCAGTTCAGTTCAGTCGCTCAGTCATGTCCCATGAACTGCAGCACGCCAGGCCTCCCTGCCCATCACCAACTCCCGGTGTCCACCCAAACTCATGTCCACTGAGTCGGTGATGCCATCCAACCATCTCATCCTCTGTTGTCCCCTTTTCCTCCTGCTCTCAATCTTTCCCAGCATCAGGGTCTTTTCAAATGAGTTAGCTCTTTGCATCAGGTGGCCAAAGTATTGGAGTTTTAGCTTCAAAATCAGTCCTACCAATGAACACCCAGGACTGATCTCCTTTAGGATGGACTGGTTGGATCTCCTTGCAGTCCAAGGGACTCTCAAGAGTCTTCTCCAACACCACAATTCAAAAGCATCAATTCTTCGGCACTCAGCTTTCTTTATAGTCCAACTCTCACATCCATACATGACCACTGGAAAAACCATAGCCTTGACTAGATGGACCTTTGTTGCCAAAGTAATGTCTCTGCTTTTTAATATGCTGTCTAAGTTGGTCATAACTTTCCTTCCAAGGAGTATTGTTAAAAAGAAAAAAGAACTATGACCCCTCAACCTTGTCCACATTCTGAGCACCCGGAACCCTGAGATGAGATGACCAAGAGAGGTCATCACACAAGGGACCTAAGCTTCTTCAGGAACCTTTGGGAATTATGAGCTTCAAGGTATCATTTAAAGCAATCGTTTTAAAGTATTTTTCCTCTCCCAAACTATTTTAAAACTTCATTTACATGGGAATTTTCAGCAAATTTGCTTTGTATCCAGGCCTAGCTAGTAAGGAACAATTGTGAACAGAAAGGAAAACAAATGGTTTGGATTTAGGTTGCTACAGCAACATTACTATTTTGAATATAGCTGTTTATTTCAGCAGAGTTAATTTAAATGTGAGTGGCTAATTAAGATGATGTTTGAAACTTTAACCTTAACCTTCACTGTAAGAAAAAGTAAGCACTTAAAAAATGATGCTTGAAGTGTTGCTGGAGACATACTTAGTAAGAAGATCACGCTCCTCTGCTAGAGAAGCAGAAATCTGATCTGTTTTCTTTGAAGAAGGCAGGCCTACTCACAATCTGTCCAAATCCACAAGTCAGTATTTCCTAATTGTAAGATTTAAAGGGGAACAGAATTCCTACCAAAACCAAACCAGTTCCACGGTTGATACCACCAGTAAGACTTTCTGAGACTGACAAGGGAAGTCTGATGTTTCTCTACACACAGCAGTACTTTGTTAGATGCACATTTACGTAAAGGGCTTCCCTAGTAGCTCAGCAGTCAAGAATCCACCTGCGATACAGGAGACATGAGTTCGATTCCTGGGTTGGGAAGATCCTCTGGAGAAGGAAATGGCAACCCACTTCAAGATTCTTGCCTGGAGAATTCCATGGACAGAGGAGCCTGACAAGCTATAATTGATGGGGTCGCAAAGAGCTGGACATGACTAAACAACAACAAATACTTGTGTAAACATATTTCACTCTACATCAAATCAAAGTCAAGTATATCTATGAAGTGACAGACTGAATTGGAAGTAAACAGACCAGACCATATTTCTGTATGTAAACATATCACTGAATGTTCCCTCTTCAAAGTGATCACCTTAGGGGGCAGGGGTAAGCTCTCAATTTAAAAATGTTGCTGCTGAGACCATTTTGGACTTTCTTCAGAAAATGTCTTTACTTGCTCTGGAAACTTCTTCTGTATGTCCTTGTTAGTGGCAAATCTCCATCCTCAGAGGACAGAATTAGCTTTTTGGAAAATGTCAAGAGGCATTAGGAACAAAAACAAAAATTAGGATAAATTATGTACGTGATCATGCAGGGTAACAGGGCTTGGATTAAAAAACAAGGTTTATCTCCAAAAGGAAATTACTTTTCTTATGTTTCACATGCAAGGGAACTTCAAAGTTAGTTCTATGCAATGGCAGGCAGCATGGTTTCAGTGTACATATATTTTCACATCTGCTACCCTAAAGGACAGACTAATGTGGTTTTAATTTCTGGCTATTGTAAAAAAAAAAAAAAAAAAAAAAAAAGCTCATAATCAGAAATCTGAATGCTTTTGTCCTGACAGACAAAACGCTGGCGGACTTTGTATTTAGAAGACTTGAATTTGAATCCTATCGTGGTCACTTACTGGGTATGTGACCATGGGAAAGTTACTGAACATCTCTGAATCTCCATGTCCTCATCTGTAAAATGGAAATAACAGCTCCTGCCTCATAGGACCATTGCAAGAACTGAACAATCTTTCAGTATAAAACCTAGTATGGGACTTCCCTAGTGGTCCAGTGGTTATGAATTCGCTTGCCAAAGAAGGCAATATGAGTTCAATCCTTGGTCTGGGAAGATTCCACATGCTGTGGGGCTACTAATATTGTGTACCACAATTACTGAGCCCAAGAGCCCTAGAGCCTGTGCTCTGTAACAAGAGAAGCCATCACAATGAGAAAGTTGCACACTGTGAAAAAGAGTAGGCCCCATTTGCTGGAAATAGAGAAAGTCCATGCATAGCAACAAAGACCCAGCACAGCCATAAATAAAAATTTTTAAAAAACCTAGTGTGCTGTAAGTGTCCAACCAATATACACTACTTTATAATTATCACAGTGACAAGAGTAATACCAGCAGCAGTTGTTACATGTATTTGTCATTTAGCATCTAGGGTTGTGTTTTATCTTTTGGACACTCTGTATGTAGAATCTTATTTTCCTGACCACAGATTGAACCCATGCTCCCTACACTGGACACACAAAGTCTTAATCACTAGCCCACCAGTGAAGTCCCAGCATCTAGGATTTTAAAAAGTGAATTGTAGATGCTGCTGTAGGTCTTCTCTGCAGTGATAAATGAATATCATAAGCACAGTCCAGATGAACAAGCATTCATTTTGGACTAGAAGGAATATCACTTTTATCTACTGCCTTATCCTGGCATCAGAATTAGTGGGATGAATCAGAGTGAACATTGCCCATCTCACAGCAGTAGGACTATGATTACAGAGAGGTCCCAAGTGCATGCTATGCAAAGCAAACACCATCCCATCGTGGGTGGGAACAGCAGGTGCCTCAGCGTGTGGGCATGTCACACACAGAAGCTCAGGCTGCTGGAGCCCTCAGCTGTCCCCCAAGGTGCACCAGCCCCAGAGTGTGGGTGGGACTGAAATGACTCAACCTCCAGGGAGCCTCATGGGGGGGGGGTGCTTTTGGAAATAGATGGAGATCAAGTGAAGAACTTCAGGGAAAAGTTTATATTAACAAATACATTGAAGAAAGAGAAGCTACTTAAAAAAAAAAAAAGATTGAGAAACTAGGGAAGAAATGATCTGAGTTCACAGAATGACCCCCGGCTAACTCAGAAATGTAGTGTGACTTAAATTTTAAAAAGGAAGATGAAACTGGGAAATACAGTGAGAACAATTATAAGAGATATTTCTTAATTTCCTTCTCTCTCCTTCCTTCCCCCACTAACAGCTAAATCTAAGAAGGGCAAAGCTTTGAGCATTCTCTTCTGTAACAAGTCACTTCTGAGAACACAGAAAATGCAGCAGAAGTAGGAAAAAAGCCATAAACAAAAATTTTTATATAATATAATATACAACCTATGCAGAAAATGCTTATAAATAGAAGTGAAAGCCCTACAAAGCTGAGGCTGACTGAATGACAGAAAATATGGGATGTGGGGGTTTAGGATGTATTTGTGTAGAAAATGTTTCTAACATGGAAACATGAGCTCGACAAGGACTAGGAGGTACAAATATGGAACTGAATTTCTGCTTTTACAAGGACGTGGCAAATAGTCCCTGTGACCAAACATCTAAAAATGCTGGGTAAAACTTTAAAAAAATCTCTTATAACACATGACTGAGTTAGTATAAAATAAAGAAAGTCCTTAGAGACCAAGAGGAAAATAAGAGTGGGTATTCCAAGAGGAAGGTGAGTCCTGAGCTGGTGTCTAGAACCTAGTACATCAGTTTTAATGTCCACACAGCATTCAGGACACAAAGCCTAGATCATAGCAAGATGGGGGCCTGAAAGGAAGCTCACTGCACAAGGCTGAGAGTCCTGTAGCTCCACCCTCAGAGAAAAGATGAACTAGGAAAAAAATATGCCTTGAAAAGGGTTGTAGAAACTCCTCTGGTGGCCCAGTGGTTAAGACTCTGAGCTTCCACTGCAGGGGACATGGGTTCAGTCCCTGGTCGGGGAACTAGGATCCCACATGACGTGCAGTGAGGCCAAAATAATTTTTTAAATAAAAAATAAAAATAAAGAAAAGGATTACACTTTAAAAAAAAAAACAAAAAAACCTTGTCTGTCTTGGCTTTGCTCTAAGTGGAGAGAAAAAAGAACCATGTTGCCAGAGATATAACCGTGAGCCAGACCTCACATATATATGTGGCCTGAGTTGAGACTATTTTGTAGTGAAAATCCTCTAAGCCAGGTATATATTTTAATATGGTTCCAGACTGAAGTGCACTCATATGTTTGGAGAAAGCAAATGCAAATC
This sequence comes from Neotragus moschatus, assembly GCA_006410615.1. Classification (NCBI taxonomy): domain Eukaryota; kingdom Metazoa; phylum Chordata; class Mammalia; order Artiodactyla; family Bovidae; genus Neotragus; species Neotragus moschatus. The sequence continues at coordinate 128,336 of SJYA01001908.1, read as the reverse complement.
CTCTTAGAAGACTGTACTCTCAACTCCAAATCTCAAAAGAAACATATATAAAGTTCCATGGAATACGAGCTTACAACAAAAACAACACTCAAAAAAAAAATATTAAAACAAGGCACCTTTATTGAGAGGGAATAAGAAAAGAAACAGCACTGGAATGAAACTCACGGAAACAGATTACTAATGTTAGCACAGAATATAAAATAAATTCTTGTGTTAAAGAAATAAAATAGGGAGTGGGCAATTTGACTAAAGAACAAGAGACTGTGAAAAATAAACAGGTAAATTAGAAACAGAAGTTTAAAAGCCTAGAAAAATGTAAAATTATAATAACATTTATTTATACTTTAGCAGCTGGGTAAAAATAGAAGATTAGACACTGCTGGACAGAGAATTACAAAATGGAAATCAGACTTGAAGATATTAGTCAGAATTTAGCACAGACAGACAAAGAGATGGAGAAAACAAAACAAAAGAAAATTAAGAGATATGTGAGTCAAAGTGAGATGTTCTAATTGGAATTTCAGAAAAAGACAATAGAACATAAGAAAGGCAATGTACAATGAGTTAATGGGTGAGAATGTCTCAGAACTGATAAAAGCATGAATTCTCAAATTTAACAATCACAATATTTTGTAAGCAGGCTAAATAGAAAAGATATTATTCCACTGCTTTCTTGCTTGCATTGCTGCTACTGAGACATCAACAGTCAGCTTAATTATCTTTCATTTATAAGCAATCTGTCTTTTCTTTATGGCTGGTTTTAGGATTTTTATTTTTGCCTTTGATAATATATTATCTTGTATCTATTAGGCTCTACATTTTCTTTCTTGAAAATTTCATTCTGTAATGAGTTAATTATGCAGTCATTCCACTTCAAAGTTGTTCTAGTTGGTTTTATTAAAACATGTAGATGCTTTTATTAACAATGTTTTGCAGATGTTATTTTCTTTCTCTCTAATCAACTGTTTTCATATGTTTTTCAAAAATTACTAACTTGATCTTCCTAAGTCAGCTCACGCTGCTACTCTAGTGCCCTCAGCATTACAATACTAATTGTACACTGACCTACAGACCAAGCACCTTTTTAGAAAAAAAGGAAAATAATTATTTTTACTGTTTCATGACATTCACTCGCTTTGAAGAGATCATATAAAAGAAGCAATATAGCTTAATTTTAAGAAAGTATATTTTTGGTGGTCTAGTGGTTAAGAATTCGCTTGCCAATGCAGGGGATGTGAGTCTGATCCCTGATCAGGGAACTAACATCTGGCACCCTGAGGGGCAACTAAGCCCATGTGCCACAACCACTGAGCCTGCCAGCAGCAACTACTGAGGCCTGTGCACCCTGCAGCCCATGCTCTGCAACAAGAGAAGCCACTGCAATGAGACACCCAAGCACACACTGCAACCAGAGAGGAGCCTCGGTTCAACCTAACTAGAGAAGACCTGAGCACAGCGATCATGACCCAGAGCAGCCAAAAATGAATAAATAAATACTTTTTTAAAAAGAAAGTAAACTTACTTTTAGCTAGCCAGTGAATTATGCCAACCATAAGAGGATAAACAGAGTCAAAGGTTATGACTCACAAGTTATTAGTGGTAACATTTACAGCTTTATTTTTTGTTACCTAAGGTCCTTCTTAAATTTATTCCACTTCACATATAAATGAAATAATTTTCTTCATAAACCTAGGACAGGGTACTGATTTGTAGCTGACAATGAAGAAGGAAAAAGAGGAAAATGACCTCATTAAACTGGTCATTCCAGACAATTACTTTTTTGACCTCTGAGTGGCAAAATCTCAAATGTATTTGAAACTTTAGCTCCTTTTAAAAGGAGCCCTACAAATCCCATGCACACAATACATTTTTCATGCACATTCTGTTTTCCTATATCTTTACCTAGGTAGTAGCTAATTGGGTATATATATATATATATATTTTTTTTCTTTTTACATATATAAAATCCACCAAGCTGAAATACAAAAGACTCATGTACTTCACTGTATAGAAATTGTATCTCAATTTTAAAAATATTTACACACACACACACACACACACACACACACACTCCCTGTCTTCAATAAGTCTTGAATGTGGCACAGACATTAAGTTTTTTTTAAAAAGATTCACAGATGATTCTAATGTTTAACATTTAATGTCTGGTTGGGTTCTGCTGCCCCAAGACACCTAGAACACGAGTTAATTCAAATAGCCACCCAGCAAATAATTGTTTCAATAAACATATGAATGACTGAATGAGCCAACAAGCTAATAAAGATCTGTGTTATTCATGGCTGTAGGTNTAAGTTTTTTTTAAAAAGATTCACAGATGATTCTAATGTTTAACATTTAATGTCTGGTTGGGTTCTGCTGCCCCAAGACACCTAGAACACGAGTTAATTCAAATAGCCACCCAGCAAATAATTGTTTCAATAAACATATGAATGACTGAATGAGCCAACAAGCTAATAAAGATCTGTGTTATTCATGGCTGTAGGTATACCATTGATTGAGGTTAGAAAAAGCTCTAAGGATGTCAAAAAGGGGAGAGGGGCATGCCACATGTTTTGGGTTTCCCTGGAGGCTCGGTGGTAAAGAAGTCACCTGCAATGCAGGAGATGCAGGTTCGATCCCCTGGTAGGGAAGATTTTCTGGAGGAGGAAATGGCAACCTGCTCCAGTATTCTAGCCGGGAAAATTCCATGGACAAAGGAGCCTGGTGGGCTACAATCCGTGGGGTCACAAAGAGTCAGATATAACTGAGCAACTAAGCATGCTACATGTTTTAGGCCCGTTAAATGCCTTATCGCTCCTCATTACAACTCTCATTATAAGCAAAGGTGACTGTTCCTGATCTTTAGTTGCAGCCAACATAAGTCACTTTGGCTACCTTAAACAGTAAGAGAGGTATAACACAGCTCATGATACTGTTGGGAGAGCTGCAGAGACAGACTCTAAGAAGAACTTTTAGGAGTTACTCCTCAAATTGCTCAGCAGAACTGGTGCTGAAACCTAAAAAACCAGGAAGCTTCTGCTACAAATGCTGCTCCACACTCAGTTTCTGCTACAATTTGGAAGTTCTCAATCAGGAAGCTGCCTGTTGAGTCAGGAAGCTATTACTATAGCAGCTGGTTTCAGAACCACGCTGCCTCTGCCATTTTCCACACCAGCTAGAAATGAAATGAAGGTCCAGGCCCCATCTCTCTTCCCACATAATCTAGGCCTGAATTCAGAGGTTTATGGGAATGTATTTGATTAGCAGATTTAACTCCAGAATACTAGCTGAAAGAACTAGAAATGGAAACGTCCAACCTTGTGTAAAGCAAGAGAAAATGCTAGGAGGAGGCTGGAGTAGGCACTCAGTGGGCTAATTAATAGATAATGAAACTGAAGCACAGAGATTAAGAAATTCGGTCAAAGACACACAGCCAGTAAGTGGCAGGGCCAGGATTCAAACTCAGGAAGTACAACCAGGGACGAATAAGGCATGGGAGGACGAGGAAGAAATGTTTCTCAGTTGCGTCTGACTCTTCGTGGCCCCATGGGCTGTAGCCCACCAGGCTCCTCTGTCCATAGGTTCCTCCAGGCAAGAATACTGGAGTGGGTAGCATTCCCTTCTTCAGGGGTTCTTCCTGACTCAGGGATCGAACGTGGGTCTCCTGCATTGCAGGCATTCTTTACCACTGAGCCACCTGGGAAGCCAGAGACTAACAACCTGAGACTAAAGCTCGTGGTATATTCTCTGTTATCTGATACTTTATTTCCCCACATTCTTAGCACAATTCAGTTTGTCAATCTGCCTCTCTGTCTCTCTCTCTCTCTCCATCTAGTCACCCACCCATCCATTTCTATGAGAATGACCCAGATGGCAGGATAAAAACATTAAACTGTGTCCAATATAAATACATCAATAAGTATGGACTAAGGCTGAGAGAGTGAGAAGGGTTATTTCCAAATCATAGGATGGACATGTTGAAAGTTCCCCACAAAGGACAGTGTGTCAGCTATTTTTTTAAAAACTATAATTCAAAAAAAAAAGACTGTAATTCAGAAAATGCTTCATTTGACATGACAAGTTATAAATTACAAATCAGTTTGGGAAGGGTAAATATTTGCTGAAGATTAAGTGCAAGGGAAAGGTACAGCATTAAATCTGAAGTAATTAAAAAGTTCAGTTTGGTATCATATACGTCCACTCCATCTTTAATGAGCACAGAGCCTCAACAACCATGAGCCATAGTCCTATCCATCTCCATGGTAAAGAAAGAAATGATAAATGTCTTCAGCATGACTTCCAATAAAGTGAGCCTGAATTAATTATTCTGTGTGCAAGTGCAAATGGATTTGGTTAAACAAATGAGACTACCCGCCAAGGACATCAGCGAGATACTGGACTGAATTCACATTAATCAAACGTACATCAGACTGAATCAGTGACATATGCACAGAAGCAGGGCTGCTTCAAACATATTTTAATTCCTAATTTTTATGGTTTTAAAAGTAATATAGGCTCAGAGCTTTTAAAAGTCAGATGAGGCTAAAAGTCTGACAATGAGTAACAGTACTTCCTGTCTCTTTCAGCATCCTCCCCATTGCTCAGAGTCTACATTCCTATTTGCTGTTCCTTCTGATTTTTAAAATCTTTTTATATCTAATGAACATGATCCTATATGATAACTTATCAGTCTTAAGACACTATATGTTGACATTAGGCCCCATCACACACATGCCCCTGTGCAGAGACTTACCTTCCCCTTGTTCTCTAAATACAGTTATGCCCAGTTTTAAAATTAAACCAATATTTAGAGTTTTAAGTTATGATAACTACATAAAGTTGTCACTGCTTTATTGTACCACATTACTATTTCTGTGCTTCTAATTCCTCTTTTACATTTGCTTGCTTTGCTACCCACACTCCCCAAGAGCCTCTTGGTGTAACTTCCACCACGTCCACCTGGCAGAACAGCCTCAGCTCCCCAGCCTGCCGAGCACTTGCCTCAGCAGCTCTCCACCCTCAGGCTCCATGGCTGGTGACCCAGGTCTCCCCCTTGTTGCTTTCCTAAGATTTTTGTATTACTTCAATGATGATTTTCTCTACCCCACTTTCTGTTTTATTTTTTTGCAGACTTCTTCTGCTCCATCATTATTGCTGTCTTCTGAGTTCTTTGTTTCTTATTCACCTTGGTTTATGATGGAGGATTTCCACAAATATCTGCTAATCTTTGGCTGTGAGTTCATAATTTAAGGGTGAGGCATTAAAATACTAATCGGAATCTCTTGCCACGGGTAGGGCTTATAGACTGGTGGACTTCATGTAGGGTGACTGATACTCATTTAGGTTTTCCAGAGATGGACCTACTCATCTCCAAAATGGCCATGAGGATGCTGTTTTAGACAGAAAGGGCCAGACAGTCCTCTCCAAGGAGATGGCATTTAACTGGGAAGCCCTACATGCATTGAGAGGGGAATATCTNGTTTTCCAGAGATGGACCTACTCATCTCCAAAATGGCCATGAGGATGCTGTTTTAGACAGAAAGGGCCAGACAGTCCTCTCCAAGGAGATGGCATTTAACTGGGAAGCCCTACATGCATTGAGAGGGGAATATCTGGGGCAGATGGGTTTCAGACAGAGGAAACGGCAAATGCTGAGTCCCTGAGAGAGGGCAGGCTTAATTAGCCAGGATGAGGACCAGCCAGGAGGCCCCTGTGGCTAGAGCAGAGGAAGTAATGGGAAGACAGAAAGAATGAGGTGCATTTATAGCTTGTGGAAACAATTTTCACATAGACTTTGTCACAGACATTAAAAAGCCTAATATCAAAATATTTCGTTATAGTTTATAAAAATGAATCTGAATCATTTTTACAGTACTTGACATCAGATGAAAAAAGATCATGGTGACTTGTCTTTGTTTGGTTAATCAGGCAAGCTAACAGATATGTGAAATTATTTATCTCTGTTCAACCTTGTGAAGATTATGAAAATGAGAATCTATACCTCATAAACACTGACACTAGAGACACTGAATGAGATATAAATCTGTTCACACATCTGAGCTAAATCAAAGAAAGCAGCTCATGTTTTTGAGAAAAATCAAAAGCTTAAAATAAAAACCCAACCAGTTACCAAGGCAACGACAACAAAAAAACTAGACAGAAAATATATTTTCCATCTTAAGCACTATCACATTCAAAAGCTCAGTATCTTCTGGCCCTGCTTTTGAAGTTTTATTTAACCTTCATTCAGTCATTCCTGGAGATGGGGCAAGAATTGAGAATCCACAGAACCTGAGTCTTTGTCAAAGCGGGGTGGTGGCAATGCACTAGTAAAAAGTATTTTAAGGGAGGGGAATAAACCCTCTGGTTCACAGACTAAGGCATAAGAAAGGCATACCTCCTTGAAATTATTCTTTAACTTTTCCTGTATGACATGATTTTGCAGAGAACTTCCACTTAGGAGCTGGACACCAAACGGTTACTGAGAGACTGGAAGGTCAAATAATGTGCTGGAGAATTTCCAGATCCTTCCCCTTGAACTTGTGCAATTTCAAAGGGTGACTCAGAGCTGACATTAAACACCATCTGTGCTTCTCCACAAGACACCCTGCTAAAAGCCCTGCTGTCCACAGGCTGCCAAACTCAGTCTTGACTCTCCCCTTGCCAGCTTTCTTTATCCAGAGGCTCCACTGCTTCTTGGGAGTCCCTGTGTTCCATCCTCTATGAAGCCCACACAGGTTCCCAGGCAGAACTGACCCGCCCACCCCACAGCCCCAGGGTCAAGTATATAGCACCCAGTGGTTCTTCCACATCTGACTGTGGCTCCCTAGAGACAGAGACGCTGTCCTAGATATTGTGGTACATGTGCCTCACAGGAGCCTGGGGAAAATAGTTTTAGTGAATAAAACAGAATGAATTAATATACTGCTCTAGATTTTAATGCTAAAGAACAATCTCAAAACAAGTAGTGGGAAGAATCTGGTAAGCTGGTGGTGGGTAGAGGGAGGCAACTGTGTCTGGCTTCAGCTCAGGCCCTGGCTGGCTGTGTGACTAGTTGAACCTCTCTTGTTTTCCAAACTGCGTCTGCAGAATACCACCTGTGCCCAGACAGAGGTTAAAGGTGTTCATTAAAAAGGGGCCTGAAGTTCAAGGTGGTGGGGTTAAAAGCATAAGTCTTTTTTTTTTTTTTTTTTTTTTAAGGCAAGTCTTTTTACTGTAGACCTTTGTGCAACAGTGTCTGACCTGGAGGACGGAAGAAAGCAGAGCAGGCCAGACACCTGATAAACAATGATTCTCATTTTCTTTACTGTTGCTCTCCTCATCATCTACATTCTGTAGATTGTTTTCTATATGACTGTATACTATTTTAGTTAAAAAAAACTATTTTATTAAAAGAATTAGGCAAATTAGAATGTTACCTAATTGGATAATGATTCCTTTTCTAAAGTTACACACAATTAGTTTCACTATCAATTTTTTTTCCTTAACTTTGTAAAGCTGTATACAGGATAGGAGAACCACCCATCCTGGGTGAGGGAAAACACCACCATAAATCTTCCTCCCGGCAGGTGGTTCTGGTCTGGCCTCCAGAGGGCTTGGGCTTGAATAGCAGCTCCCAATCTGCTTTCCCCCAAACTGAGCACCACCTTCCTGACAATGAGGGCATAAACACCACATGTATGAACTCACCCTTAAGCAGATATCTGCATTCCATGGGTCACAAAGATGAAGGGAATCAAATGTAAACACACATGAAGTTTTGTCTCCTCAGTGCTAAGAATAGCAGGCACATCTTAGATGAATGGGGTTCCAGGCGAGAGAATACTAGGGCCACTCAGGTCAAGGGTCAGTCAAGACAGTATGATAATGGTGCAGATCCAAACTTTAACCTTTTTCTCTTCTCTGTAACTATTTCCATAAGAACTAACTTTTCTATAACGTTGTGTGTGTGTGTATGTGTATTTCTCTGTCTCTCTCACACATACACCACAGGACCCATATTAGATGGACTCTGTTCAGGACAATCATTTATAATAACAGGGTGAAGCAGGGGCCTAGAGATGATGCAAATGTCATGAGACCCCCAAGCAGAGCTGAGCTGAACAAACCATGTTCCCATTAAGTTATTTTAAAGGTCAAAAGAAACTGTCAGAGTTAGAGGCATGATTTTTCTTACCAATGAAAAATCTCATTTAAATGAGTATAATTTAAATACTTTAAGACTCTAAAAAGAAACTTGGGACAAAACTCAGAGGTATCTGGAGGAAAAAAACTGAAGCAGAAGAGTCTATTTTTAGGACTATTTTAAGAGGAAAAAGAAAGTGTAAAACACTGTATCTTGAGAGTCCCCTGGACTGCAAGGAGATCAAACCAGTCAATCCTAAAGGAAATCAACCCTGAATATTCACTGGAAAGACTGATGCTGAAGCTGAAGCTCCAGTACTTTGGCCCCCTGATGCGAAGAACTGACTCACTGGAAAAGCCCTGATGCTGGGAAGACTGAGGGCAGGAGGAGAAGGGGGTGATAGAGAATGAGATGGTTGGATGGCACCATTGACCCAATGGACATAAGTTTGAGCAAACTCTGAGAGACAGTAAGGGGTAGGGAAGCCTGGTATGCTGCAATCCAGGGCGTTTCAAAAAGTCGGACATGACTGAGAGACGCACCAACAAACAGCACTGTATGGTGTGTACAGCCAGGGGAATGACGGGTGGGGAGTGGGAGCCCCAGGTATGACAGGAAGACAGACTCGTCAGCCACACAGCACAAGGGAAGGGAAGGCACTGACCTAGTGGTTCCAGAAACACAGAACAGCACAGACTGAGACAAGTGCCTAGAAACCTCAACCTGGAGAAGTAGACCTTCTCTAAGGTTCTTGAGCAGAGAACTAGGATTAATGGGATGTTAAGGTCGAAAAGATGTTGAAGTCTAAAAAATCTAAAAGAGCTCACCCTGCTTTCAGGATGAGACTGAGAACAATACTATTAAGTATTTTAGTAAGCAGAATGATGCTATCCTGGAAGAACTCTAGGTCTTTTCAGTGATTTGGAATATAATGCACCCACCAACAATGCTGACCTCAAAAATAAAGCAGTGGATAAGAAGCTTGAGTTAAATATCATGACATATTCTTCTATGGCCCAGCACTTCATCTAAGCTACCCCTTCACACATGGAGAGTAAAGAAAACCAAAACAGAAACGCATGCAGCTTCTACTCTATCCAAGAATCCTTTAGAAATGTAAAGAATTCTCTCCTAGATTCATTTCCATTACTCTTAGGAAATTTAAAAGAATAGGGGGAGAGGAAGACAGCAATGCATTCGAAGAAAAGCAAAAGAAGATAATATAGCAAAAGAGCGAGAGTTTCTTTTTTGTGTCTTTTATATTTTCCGTCTTCTACAGTAAACATGTAAACAAGAAAATGTTTAAACAGAGATCAAAGGGATTAAAGAAATCAAACTGAGACAACTCAAAGGAAGCAACACAACTACTGCCACTTAAAAGCAAACGCTTGCTCTGGCCCAGGCACGGTCTCTGTTCATCATCCTATCTCTTCAATGACAACAGCCATTTGTCAAATATTTACTAAGCGTTCTTTTTTTTGGTGGTACACCAAGGTATGTGGGATCTTAGTCCCCCGATCAGGGACGGAACCTGGACCCCCTGCATTGGAAACACAGTCTTAACCACTAAACAGCCAGGGAATTCCCCTCAAATATTTACTAAATGTGCATCAAATACCTGACCCTAGGTAGAGAAACAAAAGACCCCGGTGGAGCTGTTGTCCTCAACAAACTTGTAGTCAAGAAAGATACAAAAAAAAAAAAAAAAAAAAACACACAACACCGAGAGCACTATAAAATGCTAAACCACGTTCTTTTGATGAACGGTGTAATCAGAGCTTGTAAGAACAGCGTGAGAGGTGCCATAAAGAATTCACTGAACCAGGACCCAAGACCCAGCTCCTAAAGGAAATGGGCATTTGGATAAACTCCCATGGTTCTCCACAGAATGATCACAGCTAAGTTGAAGTGGTTTCAGCTTGGTAGTTCAGTGTTTTCTCTGAATCAATGAGACACACATGTATCTGAGAGTGGAACTGCTGGGTTACAGAGTATACAAATGTTCAGTTTTTAGAAATCCTGAAAGTAAGTGTCCTAGCATAGATGAGCGTGAAGGGCTTGACTCTGGTTTGGCCTGTTCCTGGCTATAGCGATGGAGTCTTATATCAGGTCTGTCCAAATCTGATCTATCACCGAAGATGGTGAGCCCTCAAACCACTCTATTTTCATCTACCTTAAAAATATCATCTTCATAGACATTGCCGACACTTATTTTTTCCTAAAGAAAAGGCTGTTAAAACTAAGATGGGCAGAAGAAATTGCACTGTTGTAAAGGCAAATTATATTATAAAGGACAAGCTGTCTCGTAAAACCAACTTATAATTACAATTATCTCCAAAATAAATCAAATTATCTGTATAAACCCAACCACTCACTGGTAAATTAATGGAAAAACATGACAATGTTGAGCTTTTAACTGCCTCTATTGCAAAAGCCCCAAACATAAACTTCAGTTATCAGGCAGAAAATAGGCAATTAGTTTGCAACAGATGTGTCACTAAAAACCTGTTACAGCGGAGCCCCAGAATTATTAATTCCAAAATTTATGAAGTCTATCTGTGCAATTTTTACAGGTTTTCACTTTAGACAATCCTACTTAGATAGTCCCTCCTAACTAATTGCTTTTTATTTTGCTTTTGAGTCTTAAAAAATATTTCCAGTATCTATGCTTCATATGAGCTCTATTATCTCAAACTCCAAGTTTAATTTCTTTTCCAGAACATTTTTTTTCTATTATATTAAACCTCGGGAAAATACCAGATGACAAGATTATTAAGCAATGATAGGGCTTAAACAAATTAAGGCTTCCAGGCTGTGTTGCTACTTGTTTCCAAAAATCAATCTTTTTCAGGTTATCAAACATCACTTGTGACCTTTAAAAAAAACTCCCTGAAGTCATTCATTCATAAGAAAATCTAGCTAGACTATTACAGTAGTGAATAATGTAAAATGATGCCAGTGTTCAATTATAAGACCTGCTAATGATTACTACATATTTTTAGTGTTACTGAATAGGATTGAAATGGTTCAAATAATAATCAAATGTATTTTGCTTGGTACCATCAAATGAAACTACAAATAAACACAGTAACAGAAATGAGAAATAGAATAATTTCAGGGAAATAAATTTCCCCCAGTAATCCCTATGAATATTGGAGGAAAAAATAATTTGTTCTTGGTACAAGACCTGCTCCCATTCAAGTAGAAAGGGTGGTTGCTCCACTGATGGGAGAGCAATGGGGAATGACTTGAAGAGTATGGAGAGGAACTTCACAGATCCTTCCATGGCACCTAGAATCCCTACTCTGCTGGCCTCCTGAGATTACAACATGCCACAGAGTACTGTGACCAATATGTTTATTCATTCAACAAATATTTGTGAAGGATCAATTATGTACCATACTCTGTCCTACAGCCTGGAGATTCTGTGATGAATGACACAGATAAAGCCCTCATGGAGCTAAAGATCTAGAAGAGGAGGTAAAACAGGGAATAAGTAATTTCACAGATAAATTCTAACAAGTGACATATAGGGTGTCCCAGAGAATATGACAGCAACTAAATCTGGATACTGTAGGGGGATGGGGTTGGAGATGGACTTGGTTATATACGACATGGGATAGTTAACTAGGTGATAAATATACTAAATCCATTATTCATAACTAATGCCATCTGTATCTAGGTGATATTTATTGCAACTTTCCCTTAGCCATTTCAATGTAACTGATTTTTTTGAGCCCTTTTAAAAAAACTTTTTATTTTGTATTGGGGTCTAGCCAATTAACAAAGTTTCAGGTGAATAGCGAAGGGACTCAGCCACACATAGACATATATCCATTCTCCCCCAAACTCCCCTCCCATCCAGGCTGCCACATAACATTGAGCAGAGATCCCTGTGAGCACGTGTTTTTATTTCGACTACTTGGAGGTGCCACAAAGGAATGCAGAGTTGAGCACGGTGCGGTCTCTCTTCGATAAGTGAAAAATCAAGTCTACAGAGCAAGTGATCCCACAAACAACCCTGCACACCACAGCATGAACTGCACTTGTAATGAGGCTTAAGGGAATCTAACTGGAGGCAGGAGGAGACTGCAGAGAACAAGCAAGGACATCCAGGCCAGACGCAGTGAAGGTGCAGCACTTCTCCAGACCTAGGAGGAGGGAAGAGCACCCCTGAGAAAGCGAATGAGCATGAAAAGTTTAAACATGGTACACAGGTACACGCATGTTTTATGGGCAGCCAGCAGACTGGACAAGTGGCAGGGGAGGGGACCAGAGTGCTGGGTATGAGGGCAGAGACAGGAGGGCCTATGGGTGGAGAGATGGGTGTGCGCCAGACAACAAGGCGCCACGGCTCAAGGCCACGTGGGAGCTGCAGAGCAGAGGGACCAAGGGCCCCATGCGGACATTCTCCACCCACCCTCTGGTCTAGAGGCACCCTTTAGCTGGCTCCACCCTGCTCTGCCTCAGGAGGCTGATCACATGGACTGCACAGACGGGCACTCCTGCCCTCTGCCTTGGGGTTGAGAACCAAAGGGAGGCCTGGCAGGAGATGCAAGGAGGGAGAAAGGTGAAATGGGACCACTTCCCTGGCTCCCTTCCTGGGTGGTTGTCACGGGCTGACCACATCCCTCCGCTAAGCTCACAACTCCTGTCAGGCAGCCCACCTACCACAGCTCTCAGGCCCTGGCCGTGCCTCCCCTGTGGTTTCCTCACCCTTGCTCGCAGCTTTATTAAGCTTTCGTCAGATTATCTGGTTGGGTTGAGTTATCTGTTCCTCACCATGACCTGAACTAGTGCAGTCATGCAGCAGGGAAACTGGAAGGTGACTGAGTAAGGCATCACATCACAAATGCAGACAGGGAGAAGCTTGTGGCAGAAGGAGAGGACCAGGGGTTGGAAGGTCATGATGATGAAGAGCCAGTGGTCAGGGAGGGGGGATACCAGACTAGCCATAGACCACAGCACTTCCACAAGTCTGAGGAAAGCCATCTGGGTAGACTGCTGAAGTAAGGCTACTGAAGAAAACCTTGCAACCCTATGCGAACTCTGCCTCAGTGACAATGTAGGATCTTGGGCAGAAATCCTAAAAAAAAATTTAAAATGACCATGTCCAAATAAATTACAGTCAGTTAGAAATTCCCTGGTTGCCTAATGGTTAGGATCCTGGGCTTTCACTGCCGAGGGCCTAGGTTCAATCCCTGGTTAGGGAACTGAGATCCTGCAAGCCTTGTGGTGTGGCCATTAAAAAAAAAAAAAAAGTTTTCTCATAAAACCATAATTATTTTATGTTCTTAAGAAACCTCACATTATCAAAACACATATCACATAGTTATTTCAATATGGAAAAAGGAGAATTGTGGTTAGAGTTGATAAGATTAGATAATTTTTCCTGTAGGACCTTCAACAATTGAGAGTTTAGTTCTATTTCGTTACCATCTGAAAAGAATAAATGACTTGATCAAACACCAACAGAGAACCAAAAGAGAAACTTGAAAAATAACCTGTAGCCAAGTTCACAACCAATGAAGGCAAAGAAAAGCCCCGGACACCAGCTGGCCTTGGGCCTCTCACACAATGTGGCTGTGAGCCTTGTGCCCCTGTGGGCAGCCACTTCCTTCTTCCAGCCCAGGGAAGCCTTCAATGGCACTCACATCTCAACCCCTACTGGTCCAGAAAACGAAAACTACAATGTCAACACACTCAGATGAATAATAACCAGTTTTCAGAACAAACTTATACAGTAAGGAAAATATTAGTCAATAAGGTTTGTTTAGGGCTTCCCAGGTTGCCCAGTGGTAAAGAATCCAGCTGCCAATGCAGGAGACGTGGGTTCAACCTCTGAGTCAGGAAGATCCCCTGGAGAAGGGAATGACAACTCGCTTCAGTATTCTTGCCTGGAAAATCCCATAGACAGTGGAGCCTGGTGGGCTTCAGTTTATGAGGTCTCAAGAGTCGGACACAACTCAGCGCCTAAAATAACAACAATTGTTTGTTTTGAGTCTCCTGCAGCAGAAAAGGTCATGAAATCAACAGTGCTCTGTGATGTGTAAAAGGGCACATCCCATGACTTCTTTTAAATGGCCTCTCACCATCTTAACTCTATCCTTGCTCAAATAACTTCCATAGCAACCACTTTCCTTTCCTTAGGGAGAAAGAGAAGAAGGGAAAATGCTCCCTAACCAGACTTTTCGTTTGCCCGGTGGGTGGCGACACAGTACGGATGAGTGCAATAACAAGTTCTTAGAAACTTGTGGCAGTCTGCAGCCACACGGTGAGTGTCAGCCACACGGTGGGGCCTGCAGCCACATGGTGGGTGTCAGACTATAGTTGCTGACTTGCACTGATGGGCCTCTCCTTTATTCTGTTCTTCCTGAACATCCTCAGCTGGGGTTCCAGGCACAGGAAAGATGGGGCTGCAGAGAACGATCCGTTTCTGTGGTCGTCTCCTCTACATTAAGGCAGGTTGCCACGGCTGTGTGTACACTCAACTTGCAAGAGGACGCAGCTGGTACATGGCACTGGTTACTCAGTAATGCTCCATACATTCACATTAGCAGGAGCCAAGAAAGCCTACACTACTGCGAATATTTATCCTTTCAGGTTCAATCTGCTAATTTGTTTTAAAGGAGGACACCCTCTCTTTGGGGTATAATGGGAGATTCCATAAAGGACTGTGACAGGGATGTGGTTTAGTTGATTGTATTGCCAGTTTTTAAAACTTCCTATTTTCCTGATGCCTCAACACCCCCGAGCACAGCCTGCAAGCACCTGCCAGGCAACCAGATGCACAGTGTGACAAGGCTGGTCCCTTCTTGCCCTCCCTTGACTGTGACCAAGTGACATTCAAACACACCAATAAAATCCCTTCACACCTTTCCCTTGTGTGGGGACCGTACCTGACCCTTGGTGCTCGTTTGTTCTCAGCCCCTGACCTGCTTGTTGAGTCTGCTCCCTGAATGCTCCTCCCACATGACCTCCTGCCCAGCCTGAGGGCCTCCCTCCTTTAGCACTGTGAGTATAATAAACCCTCTCAGTTCATATGCATCTCAGAGTCTGGCTGTGTGGACATCATTTTTAAGGCCCCACAAGGGGCACTGACTCTCCATTTACAACACGCTAGCAATCTGGTGGTTTCGAAAAGGAAGATAAGGCCTCTGATGACCGCAGCAGTTGCAAAAACACACACTTCAATCCACATTGTAGCAAACTGGAGATTTCATCATTAAATTCTTCTAGAGGTACATATTCCCTTAAAAATCCCAGTTTGGGAAAGAGATCTTTTTTTTAGGCTGGATACGGTCAATTTCAGAGAAGGCAATGGCAACCCACTCCAGTGTTCTTGCCTGGAAAATCCCATGGACGGAGGAGCCTGGTAGGCTGCAGTCCATGGGGTTGCTAAGAGTCGGACACGACTGAGCGACTTCACTTTCTCTTTTCACTTTCTTGCATTGGAGAAAGAAATGGCAATCCACTCCAGTGTTCTTGCCTGGAGAATCCCAGGGACGGGGGAGCCTGGTGGGCTGCCGTCTATAGGGTCGCACAGAACCGGACATGACTGAAGCGACTTAGCAGCAGCATGGTAAATTTATGGAGAAGGAAATGGCAACCCACTCCAGTATGTTTGCCTGGAAAATCCCATGGACAGAGGAGCCTGGTGGGCTGCAGTCCACGGGGTCACGAAGAGTTGGGCAGGACTGAGCGACTAACACACTTGGTCAATTTATATACCAAGGTATATAATTTTAACTGAATCTGTTTCTTATGTTTCTGATCTATTTAAAAATATTGAATCCGGATTTCTTTTAATGTTTTTTCAATGACTGGTAATATTTCTCTTTCAGCTACCACTTGTTTTCATCTCACTTGATTCCCTAAGCCCGCTCCTTTTCCAAGAAGAGGTTCATTTCACTGAAGCCATGATCATGGGTAAAATTCATGTCAAAATTTCAGTCCACTTTAAACTATATTTGACAGCCACTGTACAGAGCAGCATCTCTAGTTCTCTCGACTAAAGGGCAAAACTAGGCAGTAGATAGCTGTAGGCGTTAGATTCTTGCGCAAGATGGTAAGTTGGGCTGAATCTTGTCGATTCTACATTGCCACTGCTTCATTTAGGAAGTGACACTTTAGATCAAGGCAAAAAAGTAGACACACAGGTTAATAATTCATCCCAGATCCCTACTGCAGTGTTTAAAACATAGTTCTTCAATTATGGTAGAAGATGAATATTAATTCAATCATCACTTAACACAAATTTCTTGAGTAGCTGCTTTGTGTCAGGCATTAATTCTAGATATTGACAATTCAGCAGTGAATAAGAGAAATAAAGTGCTCACTGTCATGGAGCTTATGTTCCCCCTGGTAATACAGAAAATAAATGAGCAAACAGAGACTTTAACTGGAGACCATGATAAACCCCAGGAAGAAAGATAAAGCAGAGGACAGGGAGAAAGAATGATGTGGATGGGAAGGCCAGGATGGAGCGGGTAGGCCAACAAGGCTCCTGCGACAGTCATATTTGAGCAGAGATCTGCAGGAAATGAGGGAACAAACCATGTTTCAGTGGAAGAACATTGCAGGCTAAAGGACCTAAAAGTGCAAAATCTGAGAGGTGGGGATGAGCTTGAGTATGGCTGGTGAGAAGTGGGTAAGGAGGAGGGGATATAGCCAGGCAGGGAGAGGCCAGATCACGTGGGGCCCAGAGGCCAATGGAAGATACTTGGATTACATCCAAAGTGCACTGGAAGCGTTTAAGGAGGAGCGTTAAGTGGCAGAACTGACAGTTTAGGAAAAGGTTGCTCTGGGTGCCAATGGAGAGTGAATTAAGGAGGGCAAGAAAGGGGCTGGAGATTAGTTAGGAAGCTACTGCAGAGTCAGTGTAAGATGGTGGCTTGCACGCGGGTGGAGGGATGGGGGTGGTGAGACGCTGCCATACTTGGAACATATTTGGGAGATAGAGCCTGCGGGACTGCTTGTATTGGACACAGAGGACAGGAGGAACCGGGTGAAGAGAAGAAAATTAGGTGAGAGGTTGAGCTGTTTGTTCATCTGTTTGAAAGGGATCAAGAGCTCTATGTGAACTGAAGTTTGAGGTGCTTATTAGATGGCCATCTAGAGCTACGGAGTAGGTAGCTGAGTGTACGTGTCTGGGGCTCAGGGAGAGCTGGCACCATAGGAGCTAAAAGTATCATCATGGGATGAGGCAGATGGTGAAGGGGAGGCCTGAAGTCTGAGCCTGAGATGCTCCAGGGGTTAGAAGCAGTAAGAAGAGCCAGAACCAAGAAAAGAAGCTGAGAAAGAGCAGCCAATGAGAGGGGACAAGAAGCAAGAGGAAGGGGTGTCCCAGAAGCCAACTGAAGAACAGATGTCCAGGAAAGGGATGACCAGCTGCATCAACTGTGCTGCTTGGTTAAACACGATGAGGACTGAGAATGGACCACGGGATTTGAGAGATAAGATACCACAAGTCCACAAGGAGAGCAGGGGTGTGGTGTGTGGAGGTAGGGGAGGGGAGGGCTGGTGGGGAGGTGAGGCAAAAGCCCAGTTTAGTGAGTTGAAGAGAAATTAGGAAGGATTAAGAGAGTGGGTCAGACAACTAGACTCCTCTTTCATAGCCTTTTGCTACAAAGATGAACAGAGAAATGGGGGCAGTAGTTGAGGGCAATAAGGAGTCAAATTAAAGATGAGAGATTTTATGCTGCAAAGAATGAACCAGTCAAGAGGGGGAAATAAAAAATGCAGGAGAGAAGAGATAACTGGAGGTATGATGCCCGTGAGCAGGAGAGAGAAGATGGGATTGCACATGAGTGGAAGGAATAACCTTAAACAGGAACACAGACAATTAGTCACTGCCCCAGCTGGGGCATCTGGGGACAGAGGCAGGTGGTAGGGAATGAGAAAGTTATTTTTCTCTTTAAATTTTCTCAGTCAAATGAGAAGCAAGAAGCAAGGCTGCTTTATGACTCATGGGGGTAATCTTTAATAGAGGCCTAAACGAACCTGCTTCCTTTAGACCCAGGCAAACAAGCGCCTCAGGATGGACCGATGAGGGCACCAAAGCCCACAGGGTAGCCCAGCTCTCCAGGTGAGAACTGCCGAACCCAACTCTTTTTCTTTGTTTCTTTCTCTTTTTGTTTTAGTTTTTGTGATTGACTCCCATTGTAGAGTTTGTAAACTGAGCTACAGTAAGTTTCAGCAAAACAATATAATGTAGAACATTAAATTAATGCTGCTAATTTTTAAATTTTGTTGTTTATTGTTTTGGCTTCATACTTGTATAAGCACAATAATCCTGAATTTTTTTTTTTAATGTTAAGCATTCTGACTACACACACGAAACTTAAATGAACTCTGTGAGATAGTGAAGCTGTTATTTTCATCTTGGTAATCATTTCACAGTGTATATCAAATCATTACACTGTACACTTTAAATATATATAATTATATTACTGTCATTTATTCCTCAATAAAGTTGTAAAGACAAAAAAACAAACAGAAAGCTACGTCTTTTTTTAAGGAGAGGAAACAGCTGGGAGAACCTGACTTAGCAGCCAGAAGAGGGCATAAGAAGGTAAATCTCTGAGCAATCAAAACCAGGCAGAGAAAAGCCCCTAATCCTTCAGCTACACTTTAAAAATTTAGAAGTCTTTGATCCCTTGGCTCTCAGTTTCCCTAGTGAACGCCTCTTACTTAGTGAAGGAAATATTAATGTTCCAATAAGGAAAGTAGGTAAGGACATTTACAAACAATTTACAGGTGAAAAATGGGAACTGCCAATTCAGACCAAAAAAATGTTGCATTTCACTGGTAGAGGTAGAAAGTAGACCAGTGGTTGCCAGGTGGGGGTAAGGGAAATAGGGAGTTAGCGTTTAATGGGTAGAGTTTCAGTTTGGGAAGAAGAAAAAGTTCTGGATTTGGATGGTGGTGATGACACAACAGGACACATATTGCCACTTAACTGTGTATTTTATTAATAAAAATGGTTAATATGGAAAATTTTTTATGTTACGTATATTTTACCACACGTGAAAAAATACTGCATTTCACTGGCAAAGACATGCAAATTAAGACAATGAGACAGAAGTTTGTACCCATACTCTGGCCGCACTGGGCACGGATGGCTGTGGAAGAGGTGGATGTCACCCAGGACACAGGGAGACCAGCCTCCTCGCAGCTTGCTGGGTGGAGGAAAAGCAATGTCATCTTCCCAGAGGGCTATGAGACTCAAATGCTTTGACACTGCAATTTGCCTGTCAAGAGCCTATTCTAAAGAAAGCATCAGTACCCAGACTGAGAATATGAAACAAAGTGCATACGTATGCATTCACTGTATGCTGGAAGGCCAGAAGGGTGCCACCAAGGGGTGACAACCTGGAGGAGTATCTGGAAGACAGAAAGCACAGTGGGCAAGACAAAGCAGAGAACTCAAGGGTGCCGGGCACCCATACCCATCCAGCTGAAAGAAAATGGCATGCAAAAAAAGGAGCTTTCAAGCAGAAATCAGAAATGATCCTGCAATCAGATGCAGGAGGAACTGGAAGGAGAAAGTGTGGGGCAGGGAGAAGGGGGAGGTCTCTCTGGATATTATAAAGGGATCAGGACAGTTGACCCAGCTTTTTCATGCTCCTCTTTCACCCTCATCAACAGACTCTTTAGTTCCTCTTCACTTTCTGTCCTTACAGTGGTGTCACGTGCATATCTGAGGCTGTAGATATTTCTCCCAGCTATCTTGATTCCAGCTTGGGATTTATCCAGCCTGGCATTTCACATGATATACTCTGTATATAAGTTAAACATGAAAGATGACAGTATACAGTCCTGTGCTCCTTTTCCAAATTTGAACCAGTCACTTAGCTTGAAATTCAACGTTAAAAAAATGCAGATCATGCCATCCAGTCTCACTCAGTTCAGTTCAGTTGCTCAGTCGTGTCCAACTCTGCAACACCAGGGACTGCAGCACACCAGGCTTTCCTGTCCATCACCAACTCCTCACACTCATGTCCATTGAGTCAGTGATGCCATCAACTATCGCATCCTGTCGTCCCCTTCTCCTTCTACCTTCAGTCTTTCCCAGCATCAGGCTCTTTTCCAGTGAGTCAGTTCTGCACATCAGGTGGCCAAAGTATTGGAGTTTCAGCTTCAACATCAGTCCTTCCAATGAATATTCAAGATTGATTTCCTTTAGAATAGACTGGTTGGATCTCCTTGCAGCCCAAGGGACTCTCAAGAGTCTTCTCCAACACCACAGTTCAAAAGCATCAATTCTTCAGTACTTAGCTTTCTTTATGGTCCAACTCTCACATTCATACATGACTACTGGAAAAACCATAGCTTTGACTACACGGACCTTTGTTGGCAAAGTAATGTCTCAGCTTTTTAATATGCTGTCAAGGTTGATCATAGCTTTTCTTCCAAGGAGCAAGCATCTCTTAATTTCATGGCTGCATTTACCATCTGCAGTGATTTTGGAGCCCAAAAAATAAAGTCTGTCACTGTTTCTTTTCCTTGTTTCCCCATCTATTTGCCATGAAGTGATGGGACCAGATGTCATGATCTTTTCTGAATGTTGAGTTTTAAGCTAACTTTCTCACTGTTTCACTTTCATCAAAAGGTTCTTTAGTTCTTCGCTTTCTGCCATAAGGGTGGTGTCATCTGCATATCTGAGATTACTGATATTTCTCCTGGCATTCTTGATTCTAGCTCGTGCTTCATCCAGCCTGGCATTTTGCGTGATTGTACTCTGCATGTAAGTTAAATAAGCAGGGTGACAATATGCAGCCTTGATGTAATCCTTTCCAAATTTGGAACCATTCTGTTTTTCCATGTCCAGTTCTAATTTTTGCTTCTTGACCTACATACAGATTTCTCAGGAGGCAGGTCAGGTGGTCTGGTATTTCCACCTCTTTAAGAATTTTGCACAGCTTCTTGTGATCCACACAATCAAAGGCTTTGGCATAGTCAATAAAGCAGAAAAAGATGAGTTTCTGGAACTCTCTTGCTTTTTCAGTGATCCAAAGGATGTTGGCAATTTGATCTCTGGTTCCTCTGCTTTTTCTAAATCCAGCTTGAACATCTGGAAGTTCACGGTTCACATACTATTAAAGTCTGGCTTGGAAAATTTTGAGCGTTACTTTGCTAGCATGTGAGATGAATGCAATTGTTCAGTAGTTTGAACATCCTTTGACATTGCCTTTCTTTGGGATTGGAATACAAACTGACCTTCTCTAGTCCTGTGGCCCCTGCTGAGTTTTCCAAATTTGCTGGCATATTGAGCGCAGCACTTTCACAGTATCATCTTTCAGGATCCAGTCTCATCACTTCATGGCAAGCAGATGGAGAAAAAGTGGAAATTGTGACAGATTTTATTTTCTTGGGCTCCAAAATCACGGGATGGTAACTGCAGCCATGAAATTAAGACACTTGCTCCTTGGAAGGAAAGCTATAACAAACCTAGACAGCATATTAAAAAGCAGAGACATGATTTTGCTGAAAAAGGTCCTTATGGTCAAGGATATTGTTTTTTCAGTAGTCATGTATAGGATGTGAGAGTTGGACCATAAAGTTGAGTACCAAAGAATTGATGCTTTCAAATTGTGGTGCTGGAGAAGACTCTTGAGACATGGATAGCAAGAAGATCAAACCAGCCAATCCTAAAGGAAGTCAATCCTGAATATCCATTAGGACTGATGCTGAAGCTGAAGCTCCAATGCTTTGACCACCTGATGGAAAGAGCCACAGTGGAAAAGATGCTAGGAAGATTGAGGGCAGACGGAGAAGAGGGTGACAGGATGAGATGGTTAGATAGCATCAGTGACTCAATGACATGAATTTGAGCAAACTCCAGGAGACGGTGGAGGACAGAGGAGCCTGGTGTGCTGCATTCTGTGGGGTCACAGAGTCAGACATGACTTAGAGACTGAACAACAACGATGACAACAGCTGACCCAGTTCTAGCCCAACACACACTATAAACATGTTCCTTCTCAGAGCTGCCGTCTCTGATGAGTGTCCGCAGGATGCAACACAAAACACATGGGACACTGATGTGCTCAACGGCATTATCTGTAAAACTATTATTGACAGCTGGCAAAGAGAGCTAATAAATTATAGCATATTGCTATAATTCAAAGTTTGTCAGCAATTAAAAATTTAGTTTTGAATTTAAATGATACCAGAAAAGGCTCATGTCTAAAGGAAATAGACAACTGCAAAAATTGAACCAGGTCTGTGGAATAATCCACAGTGAAAGTGAAGTCGCTCAGTCGTGTCTGACTCTTTGTAACCCCATGGACTGTAGCCTACCAGGCTCCTCTGTCCATGGGATTTTCCAGGCAATAGTACTGGAGTGGATTGCTATTTCCTTCTCCAGCGGATCTTCCCGACCCAGGGATCGAACCCAGGTCTCCCACATTGTAGACAGACGCTTTACCATCTGAGCCACCAGGGAAGTCCAGTCCACAGTGAAGCTCTGTATAAATGTTGATTTCTCTGATTTTGATAACTGTACTGTAATTATATAAGAGAATGTCCCTTTTTAAGGAAATATACACTGTACTACAGTATTTATGAGTGAAGGAGCATCATGTCTACACTTATTCTCAAATGATTAACAGAAAAAATAACAGAGAGAATGATGAAGCAAATATGGTAAGAATATTCTCAGTGGGAGAATATGAATGGAAGGTATAATTTTTTCTAAAAGCAAATAACCCAATCCGAGAGGAGCTATCCTGCATCCAAGGTCAGGAGTGGCGGCCAAGAGTGCCAGGCTGCAACAGTGCAGGAGTGGCCGAGAGGAGCTATCCCACGTCCAAGGTCAGGGGCAGCAGCCCGGAGGAGATACTGGACACCCAAGGCTGGGGTGGCGGCTCAGAGGAGCAACCTCACGTCCAAGGAGCAGTGGCTGTGCAGGCGCAGGAGGGCCGAGAGGAGCCACTCCACGTTCAAGGTCAGGAGGGGAGACAGTGAGGACATACCCCTCGTCCAAGGTAAGAAGCAGCAGTTGCACTTTGCTGTAGCAGCCATGAAGAGATACCCCAGGTCCAAAGTAAGAGAAACCCAAGTAAGACTGTAAGTGTTACAAGAGGGCATCAGAGGACAGACACACTGAAACGATACTCACAGAAAACTAGTCAATCTAACCACACAGACCACAGCCTGGTCTAACTCAATGAAACTAAGCCATGCCCCGTGGGACCACCCAAGATGGGCGGGTAATGGTGGAGAGGTCTGAAAGAATGTGGTCCACTGGAGAAGGGAATGGCAAACCACTTCAGTANGGACTTCAAGGAGATCCAACCAGTCTATTCTAAAGGAGATTAGCCCTGGGTGTTCTTTGGAAGGAATGATGCTAAAGCTGAAACTCTAGTACTTTGGCCACCTCATGCGAAGAGTTGACTCATTGGAAAAGACTCTGGTGCTGGGAGGGATTGGGGGCAGGAGGAGAAACAAAGGATGAGATGGCTGGATGGCATCACCAACTTGATGGGTGTGAGTTTCAGTGAACTCCACGAGTTGGTGATGGATAGGGAGGCCTGGCATGCTGCAATTCATGGGGTCGCAAAGAGCGAGACACGACTGAGCCACTGAATTGAACTGAAGGACAGATTATACACAGGAGAATAAAATGTCTAAGAAAATTAGAGTGATGCTCAAACATTACTAGTAATCAGAGAAACGCAAATTAGCATAATGAATTCTTTGTTTTCACCCATGTCAGCAAGGATGTGGGAACACAGTCACTCTCAGACATTTTTGATACAGTTGTTTGGAGTGTTAGCAGCACTTATGTAACAAATTTGGAAAGGTGCATGCTTTTAGATGCAGTAATTCCACCTTCNCATTACTAGTAATCAGAGAAACGCAAATTAGCATAATGAATTCTTTGTTTTCACCCATGTCAGCAAGGATGTGGGAACACAGTCACTCTCAGACATTTTTGATACAGTTGTTTGGAGTGTTAGCAGCACTTATGTAACAAATTTGGAAAGGTGCATGCTTTTAGATGCAGTAATTCCACCTTCTAGGCACAGAATGTAAAAAACCTGCATGCAAAATTATACAATGACTCTTATTTGGTTAAAAAAAAAAAAAGCTACAAGTAAATCACAAAAATGGTAACAATGATTAAGGATTATCTCCAGGTTTTAAAAAGCGGAAGGGTTTCTTCTCAGTACTGCTTTTTAAAAAATACATGAAATACTCAAGCAAGCAGGAAACATACAAAAACAAACATAGCAAACCTTCATGTACCCACGAACCTGAGTTAAGTGATGTGAGCAGTTATAAGAAAATAAGTCATTAGATGTGCTTGAAGACCACCCCAACTTCTTCCCACCCTTTTCATCTTAAAGTTTCTTCTTTCAAAGCTTTCTTCTTTGTCTGTCTGTATTTTACGATGTTAATTTATTACCCTTATAAGAAGAACAACCCGTTTGAAAAGCAGCATTGAACGGAAACAGAGAATGATGAAATAAACGTGGTAAGAATACTCTCAGTGGGAGAATATGGATGGAGGGTAGAATTTTTTTGAAAAGCAAACAAGCACATCATTTGCACACTGCTCAGAACGTCTTGGGGACTCTGGTAATTCCCTCTATTTGTTACTGGAGAAGCCAGGGTACGGTCAGGTACCCCCACTTGCATGCCATAAGACTGGCTACGTATAAGTCTCTGAGTGGAAATAAAATGCCACTTAGAAACCAGTAGTTTCACATTTGAATGCCCAGTAACTCTTCAGTGGTCAATACCTGCTGAAATAGCAGTTGCAACATGACTGAACTCAAAGGAAGGCGGGTGCTGATAAATTTTTCTCCTAGCCCAACCACTTTGTAACATTGAGGAATTTAAATTTTAGAGCAAGCATGTGACTTGGCCAATACCAGACCTGGATCTCATATGGAGGAGACTAAAGGAAGGGCTTTACCAGCAGCCTAACACTGGATCCCTCTTTCCCTTTGTGGAAAATGAGGGCTAAAAGGCACCATGGCTTTGATGTGTTCCCAGGATGTTCCACTGACAAGAGGTTCCCTCCTCAGATTCCTCAGACCTGGAGCCTGGTCAGTGTCCCCTTCAGTGTACAGACAAGAAGGGGTTTTTCCCTTGTACTGGGTCCCTGGTCTTGCCCAGGTTGAGACTGCTCATCCAATCCCAAATGTCTGCGAGTGATCAATCCGTGCCTCTCAAGGGTCAGCTCTTCCGCGTTACGGATGAAGGGAAACTCCAGAATTGGCCTCATGCCTGGGATTTAGGGACACACACGTGCACGTTCACAGCCTCTCAGATCTGGATTTTCACTCTGTGTCTCTCAAGAAGACGAACAACAGAAGCAGTATATATCAACTCACCTGACCCAACATGATGGACTTTTAAATGAAATTTTGCCTGATCAACAGCCGACATGGTAGCCAAGCCTCCAAGATGACCCCTAAAGGTCCCCATCTCCTGGAGTTCATGAAATTCTGGAATAGCCTCCTCCATGCTGTAGCAGGGTAGGCCCATGTGACACACAGAATATGGTAGAAGTAACGGTCTGTTCCTTCCACGATTAGATTATGAAGGGTACTGTGGCTTCTGTTTTGAGCACACTCCACCCCGCTCTCTCTCTCTCTCTCTCAACTCACTTCGGGAGAAGCCACCTGCCATGCCTTGAGGACACTCAGTAGCCCTGTGGAGGGGCCTGGAGAACTGAAAACTCCAGCCAGGAGTCACAGGAGTGAACCTTCTTGGAAACAGATGCTCTAGCGCCAGTCAAGGCTTGACTGCAACCTCATGAAACCCCTTAAGCCAGAAACCCTTAGCTAAACCACTCCCAGATTTTTGACCCCCAGAAACTGTGAGACAATGAATGTTTGTTGTTTTAAGCTGTGGAATATTGGGGTAATTCTTTATCACTCCCAAACTGAGCGATAACTCAGGTAACTGAGGTAACTGAACTCACTGTCCCTCAATCCTCAGTATGCGACAACGAAGTTTTTACCAAGCTATGTTTTAGAGTTTAAAAAAATGCTGGTTGCATGCAGACACAGAGAAAGGACTTGGGGACACAACAGTGGGCATGGAGTTGGGGGTATAAACTGAGAGAGCAGCACTGACGTACACACACGGCCGTACGTCAAGTAGATAACCAGTGGGAATCTGCTACGCAACACAGGGAGCTCGGGTCAGTGCCGTGTGATGACCTAGAGGGCTGGGATGTGGGAGAAAAGGAAGCGAGCCACAGGAGGGGAAGGATGTATGTATACTTATAGCTGACTCATGATGCTGTACAGGAGAAACTAACATGACATCGTAAAGCAATTAAAATACAAAAAAATATATTGGTCACAGACTTCCACATAATTTTAAAGCCCTTTATTTAAAGTATCTACAACTGATGGACCCACAATTTCTTATTTTCTCAGTTGACTAAACTCTTGACAGTGAAAGATGATCCAAAGGATTACAAACTGCTGCCATACCCAAGCAAACTGTGCCTTTCAAAGTAGGATGGGGAAACACTATCTTATGAGGCTTTCAGGGTGCTGCCTCCCAGCAGGCTCCCCCTGAGCAGGCTGCAGAAATCCTCTGTGTGGCTCTCAGACAGCTTGATTTGGGACAGTATATCAGGCTCTTAGGGATGGCCTGGCTGGCTTTGTCACCCTCAGTCTCTTTCTTTGGAACACTGTAAATCAAAGGCCCCGGCTAAGCTCATACATCAGACTTGGAGATAAAAAGAACACAAGGCCAAGGGAGACATGCATAAAACCTGCCCTGTGAGACAGCATGGCAGCAGGCTAAGAGACCATCTAACATCAGCCTAGAGTGACACATTCCCATCTCTACTTTATGAACTTTACTTGGACTTCCACAACTGTTCCTTTTTAAACCTACCTATGACAAACAATTCTGAGTTTACTGGTAAAAATATCATGCTGGGAAAATTTCTAATCTGGACGTTTCAGAAATGGATTTCATGGGTTTTCTATCACTAAAGCGTAAATTCCAAGACAGGAAAGACTGTTTCTAGCTCATACTTCCTCCCTAGGAGCTAGCAGAGAGCTTGTTCAATGAATAGTTGGTGAATAAACATACCGACTTTACTTTCCATCTCTGAAGGCCTACAGTCGAAAGGTCTCAGCTGAGTGCCTATGGGTACAGCATTGCTCCTTAGCCATGAGGGCCATGAAAGTTAACATGGCATAGACCTGAAACTGAAAAAGACTATCAGGCCCCCATGTGTGTCCACTGGAATCCAGTAGCTCTTTAGGCATAAAAACAAATGTGTGACTTTCTTAGCAAATTAACTGCTGTTTTATATATTCTATAGAGTTCTGATGGTGCCTAAAATCAATAAACATTCATCAATAAATACCACATTATATGTGGTGAAGACAAAGCAGTTACAAAAGTGAGCATTACAGTGAAAAACCAAAGTTTGAGATTGAAAATAATGGATAACGGTGAGTATACAGATGATTTTTGTGCTTCTAATGTTCTGTATTTTCAAAGTCTCCTACAATTAGCAGGTATTGATTTTAAAAATCAGAAGAAAATAAATGGTATTCCTGTAGGGGCAGAATCAGGTGAAAGGGGAAAAAATACTAGGCAAGTCAACAAAAATGACTCAGGGAAAGGTACCCTCTGCTGGCGAACCTTAACGATGACTAGCATGAACTTCGGAGTCTGCTGTGCCCTGTTCAAATCTCAGCATTGCTGCGATATTGTTATGGGCAGGTAATTTTGCCTTTGAGCCTCAGTTTCCTCATCTATAGTATAGGAATAATAGTGTCTTCTTTAGGTAGAGAATGAAGATTAAATGAGATAATATGTTGAAGGATCTCAGGTCAGCAGCTATTATTTCTATATTGTTATGGGTGACAGTGAGTGACATCTTACATAACTCTTGGGGTTACTATAGCAGCCCCAACTTTCTCTCCTGATACAGATATAGAGCTCTTCCTACTCCATTCTTCTACCACTTTCTTTTTTCATTCTGCTTTCTCTTTTCTCCACTGCTTTTGTCTCCGCCAACTGGAACCAGTAATACTCACTGGTGTGCCACTACCAACACTCGCTTAGGTGTGCTTAGGTCCACAGGCGGGATATGGTTTAGTAAGTAAGGGCAAGGTCATATGATCCAGGGTTCCTGCCATCCTACCAATTCAGCATGTGATGTCAAGCTTCTTAATCACTCTTGGCAACTCTGTGTCATCTAACCTATAAAGTAGGGACACGATCTCTGCCTTTACTTAATATGGAAAAATAGTAGAGAAAAAAATCTAAATAACCCCTCACAAAACTTCACAGCAAATAGATGGGGAAAAAGTGGAAACAGTGACAGACTATTTTCTTAGGCTCTGAAATCACTGCAGACAGTAACTGAAGCCACGAAAATAAAAGAAACTTGCTCCTTGGAAGAAAAGCTATACAAACCTAGACAGCATACTAAAAAGCAGAGACATCACTTTGCTGACAAAGGTCCGTATAGTCAATGCTATGGTCTTTCCAGTAGCCACGTACAGATGTGAGAGGTGGACATAAAAAAGGCTGAGCGCCATAGAACTGATGCTCTCAAATTGGTGCTGGAGAAGACTCCTGAGAGTCCCTTGGACTGCAAGGACATCAAACCAGTCAATCCAAAAGAAAATCATCCCTGAATATTCACTGGAAGGACAGATGATGAAGCTGAAGCTTCAATACTTTGGCCACCTTATGCAAAGAGCCAACTCACTGGAAAAGACCCTGATTCTGGGAATGGTTGAGGGCAGGAGGAGAAGGGGAAAACAGAGGATGCGATGGATGGATGGCATCATTGACTCAATGGACATGAGTTTGAGTCAACACTAGGAGATAGTGAAGGATGGGGCTGCAAAGAGTCAGACAAGACTTAGCAACTGAACAACAACAAAAACCTCTGGCAATGATACAATATCTGGTACCCAACTTGCCCTTCTGCTGTAAATAACCAGAAAACAGGACAAAATGTATGGAACAACTCTTTTCAAATACTGGACACAGGTGGTACAGGATCCCTGAGAAAAGGAAAACAAAACAAGATGTGCTGGGACTGCCCCAGTTTCCTGCTTGGAGGCATTTTCTGGACCACAGTGCAGGAGTGGGATCTAAGCAGAGCCCAGTAAGGAGACAGATACGAGTGTAAGGTACTTGGAATTTGTGAGGCCAAGTCCTAGAGAGGAGGGAGCTACACAGGGAAAGAGCTCCAGAGACTGGAACAGGTATTCTTTTTGCATCTTTTACTGAGCACATGATCTTGATTCATTTGAAGGCAAACTATTTAACATCACAGTAATTCACAGTCTTTGTCCCAACCACTAATGCTGAAGAAGCTGAAGAGTTGAACAGTTCTGTGAAGACCTATAAGACCTTGTAGAACAAACAAACAAACAAACAAACAAAAGATGTTCTTTTCATCATACAGGATTAGAATGCAAAAGTAGAAAGTCAAGAGCTACCTGGAGTAACAGGCAAGTTTGGCCTTGGGGTACAAAATGAGGCAGGACAAAGGATAACAGAGTTTTGTCAAGAGAATACACTGGTCATAGCAAAAACCCACTTCCAACAACACAAGAGATGATGCTACATATGGACATCACAGGTCAGTATTGAAATCTGATTGATTATATTCTTTGTACCCAAAGATGGAGAAGTTCTATACAGTCAGAAAAACAAGACCGGGAGCTGACTGTGGCTCAGACCATGAACGCCTTATTGCAAAATTCAGGCTTAAATTAAGAAAGGAGGGAAAATCACTAGGCTATTCAGGTAAGACCTAATTCAAATTCCTTATATTTATATATTGGAGTTGATGAATAGATTCAAGGGATTAGATGTGGCAGACAAGAGTGCTTGAAGAACGATGGACAGAAGTTTATAACACTGTACAGGAGGCAGTGACCAAAACCATCCTCAAGAAAAAGAAATGCAAAAAAGCAAAGTGGTTGTCTGAGGAGGCCTTAAAAATAGCTGAGAAAAGAAGAGAAGCAAAAGACAGAGGAGAAAGGGAAAGATATACCCAACTGATTGCAGAGTTCCAGAGAATAGCAAGGAGAGATAAGAAGGCCTCTTTAAATGAACAATGCAAAGAAATAGAGGAAAACAACAGAATCGAAAAGACTTACCTGTCTCCTGAAAAATCTGTATGCAGGTCAAGAAGCAACAGTTAGAACCGGAGATGGAACAACGGACTGGTTCAAAATTGGGAAAGGAGTATGTCAAGGCTGTATGTTGTCACCCTGCTTATTTAACTTATATGCAGAGTACATCATGCGAAATTCTGGGCTGGGATGAATCTCTTGCTGGGAGAAATATCAACAATCTCAGATATTCAGATGATATCACTCTAATGGCAGAAAGTGGAGAGAAGCTAAAGAGCCTCTTGATGAAGGTGAAAGAGGAGAATGAAAAACTTGGCTTAAAACTCAACATTCAAAAAACTAAGATCATGGCATCCAGTCCCATCTGTTCATGACAAATATATAGGGAAAAAGTGGAAACAAGGGCATATTTTATTTTTTCTGGCTTCAAAATTACTGTGGACAGTAACTACAGCCATGAAATTAAAAGACATTTGCTCTTTGGGAGAAAAGCTATGACAATCCTAAGTGAAAGTGAAAATGAAGTCGCTCAGTTGTGTCTGACTCTTTGCAACCCCATGGACTGTAGCCTACCAGGCTCCTCCGTCCATGGAATTTTCCAGGCAAGAGTATTGGAGTGGGCTGCCATTTCCTTCTCCAGAGGATCTTCCCAACCCAGGGATTGAACCCGGGTCTCCTGCATTGCAAGCAGACACTTTACTGTCTGAGCCACCAGGAAAGCCCTTATGACAATCCTAAACACTGTATTAAAAAGCAGAGACATCACTTTGCCGACAAAGGTCTGTATAGTCAAAGCTATGGTTTTTTCAGTAGTCATGTATAGAGGTGAGAGGTGGACCATAATGAAAGCTGAGCACCGAAGAATTGATACTTTTGAACTGTGGTGCTCAAGAAGACTCTCAAGAGTCCTTTGGACAGCAGAAGATCAATCCAGTCAATCCTAAAGGAAATTAACCCTGAATATTCATTGGAAAAATTGATACTGAAGCTGAAGCTCCAATAGTTTGCCCACCTAATGTGAAGAGCCAACTCACTGGGAAAGACCCTGATTCTGGGATAGGTTGAGGGCAGGAGGGGAAGGGGCGTCAGAGGATGAGATTGTTGGATGCCATCACCGACTCAATGGACAGGAGTTTGAGCAAACTCCGGGAGACAGTGAAGAACACAGGAGCCTGGTGTGCTGCTGTCCATGGTGTCACAAAGAGTCAGACAAGACTGAGCAGCTGAACAACAAGAACTGAGCACTAAGTTGTGCACATTTATGGTGAAACTCCATAAAGCCAGGCAAAGCCAGGGAAGTTGAGCTGGAACACGTCCAAAACCTTGCACAGGGCTGGAAGACTGCCATGTTCTGGCAGCCATAAGGAAGAAAACTTGCTGACTGTTCAGCAGTGATCCAGTAAGGCCACATCTTGCTAATAAGCTAAACTAAGGACTGAGTAAAGGCTACACCAAAATCTCCCTAATGAACTTAAAAAACAAGCCTGAAAAACAGCAAGCTGACGAGCAAGTAACTTAACTGTCTGCCAAAATGAACTTCAGTACTTTTTAAAGACTGCAAAAAAAAAAAAAAAAAAAAAAAAAAAATGGCGTCAACAACATATCATGAAGTCCAAGCAGCTAGTAGAACTTAACTAGACTTGAGAAGTAGAAAAATGTGACCTATATCCAGAAGAAAAATCAATCAGTAGAACTAGATCTTGAAAGGACAGAGACGATGGAATGAGCAGACAAGAACTAGAAAACAGCTATTAAGATATCCTCAAGGTTTTAAAGGAAAACATGAGCACTGTGAGTAAAGAAATCGGAAGGTCTGTGATAGTTTTGTTTCTTTATATATGTAATTTTATTTATTTCTGGCTGCACTGGGTCTTCACTGCTGCACGGGCTTTTCTCTAGTTGGCATGAGTGGGGACTGTTCTCTACTTGGGATGTGAGGGCTTCTCGCTGTGGTAGCCTCTCTGGTGGAGCATGGACGCCAAGGCATGCGGGCCTCAGTAGTTTTGGCTCCCAGGTTCTAGGCGCAGGCTCAGTAGTTGTGGCACACAGACTCAGTTGCTCCGCAGCAGGTGAGATCTTCCCAGATCAGGGACTGAACCTGTCTCCTGCACTGGCAGGCGAATTCCTTACCACAGAGCCACGAAGGAATCCCTGTGATAGTTTTAAAACTGGACCTTTTATACTGTCAAGCATTTCAGTCATAATATGGGATCCTGAATATGGTCCAGTGGAGTCCTAACCACTGGTTAGGACTAGAAAAAGTATGAACCAGGAACCAAATCAGAAGAGTAAGTTCCAGAGCCACTTCTACCATTATCTGGCTATGGCACTCAGGCCCTGACTTACACTTTCTGGAGTCTGAGATCCTCATCTGTGAACTGAAGATGTGGACCTAAGTAATATTAGTTGCTCAATTTTTCTGATTTTAAAGTCACACTGCCTCCTGTTTACCCATAGGGAATGGACCCCTGAAGCACAAAAATTCACTCATCCAGAACTTCACTTGAAACCAATACTTAGGGAATTCCCTGGCAGACCAGTGCTTAGGACTCCATACTTTCACTGCCAAGGGTACAGCTTCAATCCCTGGATAAGATTCCATAAGCTGCATAGCACAGCCAAAATATATGTGTTGTTGTTGTCCAAGAGCCCAGTTCAGTCTGACTCTGAAACCCCACGGACTGCAATATGCCAGGTCTCCCTGTCCCTCACCATCTCCTGAAGTTTGCCCAAGTTCATGTCCATTGAATTGGTGATGCTATCCAGCCATCTTATCCTCTGACACCCTCTTTTGCTCTCAATCTTTCCCAGCATCAGGAATTTTTCCAATGAGTCACAAATATATATATCAACCATTATCAGTCAGGTTGTGTGTGACAAATCTAGGCATAGAACTTTTCTGTTTCTAAAGAGGAATCCTCAGTGGTTCTTGAATCTATCTGCCCAGGATATTTAAAACCAGAAAATTGTGATTCAAGGAAAATGTATCTTTTTGGTGCTATAATAAAGTCACTTAAGAATTTTTTTTAAAAAATGTAATGAGAGCAGAAATTTCTTTTAAAATACTAATACTTTTATTTGTAGCCAATTCCATGTTCAGATGGTAAAGCGTCTGCCTACAATGCTGGAGACCCAGGTTTGATCACTGGGTCCGGAAGATCCTCTGGAGAAGGAAATGGCAACCCACTCCAGTACCCTTGCCTGGAAAATCCCATGGATGGAGGAGTGTGGTAGGCTATAGTCCATGGGGCTGCAAAGAGTCGGACACGACTGAGTGACTTCACTTTCTTTCTTTCTTTCCATGACCAAAAACCCATGAGCTTCAAATTCTACTAGGTGTGCCATTTGTTGTTGTCCAGCTGCCAAGTCATGTCTGACTCTTTGAGATCACATGGACTGCAGCATGCCAGGCTTCCCTGTCCCTCACCATCTCCCAAGTTCATGTCCATTGAATGGGTGATGTCATCCAACCATCTTATACTCTGTTGCCCTGTTCTCCTTCTGCCTTCAGTCTTTCCGAGCATCAGGGTCTTTTCTAATGTGCCAGCTGTTTGCATCAGGTGGCCAAAGTATTGGAGCTTCAGCTTCAGCATCAGTCCTTCCAAAGAGTATTCAGGGTTGACTTCCTTTAAGATTAACTGCTTTGGTCTATTTGCTTTCCAAGGGACTCTCAAGAGTTTTCTTCAGCACCACAGTTTGAAAGCATTAATTCTTCAGCACTCAGCCTTCTTTATGATCCACCTCTCACATCTGTACATGACTATTGGCTAGATCATAGTCTTGACTATATGGACCTTGGCTGGCAGTGATGTCTTTGCTTTTCAACACACTGCCTAGGTTTGTCATAGTTTTCCTGCCAAGAAGCAATCATCTTCTAACTTCATGGCTGCAGTCACCATCCACAGTGATTTCAGAGTCCAAGAAGAGGAAATCTGTCACTGCTTCCACCTTGTCCCTTTCTATTTGCCATGAAGTGATGGGACTGGATGCCATGATCTTAGTTTTAATATTGAGTTTTAAGTGGGCTTTTTCGCTCTCCCCCTTCACTCTCATCAAGAGGTTCTTTAGTTCCTCTTCACTTTCTGCCATTAGAGTGGTATCTGTATATCTGAAGATACAACCTGATGTTGGTATCTCTCCCAGCAATCTTGATTCTAGCTTGTAACTCATGCAACCCAGCATTTCGAATGATGTGTTCTGCATGTAAGTTAAATAAACAGAGGGACAATAAATAGCTGTGTTGTACTCCTTTCCCAACCTGTTGTTCCATACAGGGTTCTAACTGTTGCTTCCTGACCCGCACGCAGCTTTCTCAGGAGACAGGTAAGATGGTGTGGTATTCCCATCTTCTTAAAGAATTTGTTATGCCATTACTTTAATATAAAAACAAATTCCCAAGTACAGAGAAAGACGCGCCATAAAGTGAGGAATGCCACTTATGGCATGCCATAAAATAAGCTAATACTGAGAAGGAATTTTCAATGGTTATAAGGAGGTTTATCAAGGGTCTGTCTTCTAGAGCAGAGATCAGCAAATTTTTCCCGTAAAAGGCCATAAGACTGTACAAAAACAGGCCTTGGGTCAGATTTGGTCTATAGGCCATAGTCTGCTAACCCTGGCTCTACAGTCTTATTTAGCCATCATTGGTCTCTACCTAAGGCTTTACTGAATTAGAATCTACATTTTAAAATAGACTGATGACTGATATGGACATTACATTTAGAGAAGACCTGCTCTAAAGGCAGTGGTTTTTAAGTTTAGCTGCATATTGGAACTACCTGAGGAGGTTTTAAAAACTCCTGATTCCCCAGGCTGCCCTCCGTACCAATTAAATCAAAGCTCCAGCAGTGGGTCCCAAGCATCAGTAATATCATTAAAGCTCCTTCCCAGGTGATACTAATCATTCTCAGCCAATGTTGAGAATCAAGGCTGAAGAGGCTCACTTAGCACAATCAAATCAACCACCAGGCTCATCTGCTAGCAGACAAAGAAGCCCAATGCCCCAGCAGGCCTGCTCCCTGTCAGAGACGAATGTATTTCAGAACTACAGAAATTCCCAGGGAGCATGAATGGTGACAAACAACCTTAGATCAAATTCAATGTCTCCTTCAATCCTCTGGTGGTGTGAAATTAGAAAGAATAATTTTGGAAGCACAGAACTTATTTAAATGGATGTTACCAATTGCAGCCTCAAAAGTTGAACATTTAGCTAAAATCAGAAAATTCAATAATCTTTCATGACTTTGGAATTATGTTAAGGAATTAATTCTATAGGGCTGTGTTCAGAAGCATTTAAAATTCAGGAACATTTACCAGGAAATATACAGATATTCCTAAATAAACCACCACTGAGTGCTCAGTACTTTTCTTTGAGCTTCTTGGGTCCCACAGATGAGACTTACTTTTTCCAGTATTAATAAATAACACCTTTAAAGATGCTTCCTGGATTGATACCCAGGCTGCCATGGATGAGAAGCAGTAATAGGTATTTTGAAAAAAGCTGGTTCAATTCTTGGTATAAAGTCCAAAACAACCATCAGTCCTTTTTATTTGTTTCTTTTTGCTTTGTACTTTGAGGACATAGTGCTATAAATATATGACTATTTCTCTAATTGCTATTATCTGGTATTTGCATTTTCTCCTCTTCCAAAGAAAAGTATAGAAGAGACTCTTTATCACAGAATTAACTTTACAAGCAAAAAAAAAAAAGCATTAACTTACTTTACTAATACTAAAATTCTTCCAACCCCTACATACGTCACATAACAGAGGCCTTTCCTAGCTGTGGTGTTTAAAATGCACCCCCATGCTGCAAGCCTTTTCTTCATAGCATCAATTGATATAGTACTTATTTCTTTGTTTTATTGTGTATTTATCCCTTCTGTACCCCCACCAACCAGGACCCTAGTGCTAGAATAAAAGCTCCTTGAAGGCTGGGTCTTTATTTTGCTCACTGTGTATGCCCAGTGCCAAGCGCAGGGCCTGACACATAGCAGACACTCAATAAACATTTCTTGACCGGATGAATGGACGACACCTACTGCATTTTAAAGAATCTAGTCATCAGGGGTTCAAGTAAACAACCCAACACAATATGTAGAAAATAGAAAAGAGCTCAGCCTGTTGGTGAGGTAGTAACACCTAGTAAGAAGGAAACACATTAGAAAAGTTACTTCTCACTAACCTAATGATTTGCCTATAAAGCAGAGAGACAGATAGTTTAACTGAACTTGAATCTTGGTATAATCTACTAAAAATATGATTCACAAACTTGACAGAAATGTCTCCTCCAGAGAAAATTTAATTGACATAAAAGAATAGCCAGCTACCCATTCACTTGTTCAAAGATGTTATAATTATTTTAATGGTAGGAAGGACTCAAATTTTATGCATTGTAACCTCTAAGATATAGTTAGAAATGGTATTTATCACCATTTCCCAGTTGCCTATTATGTATAAGGGACAGTAGGCAGTGCTTTACGCGCTGTATACATCAAGCAGTCCCGAGTAGTTGCCTATAGACTCATGCTGAGCCGTGATGAAATTCTCACCAGTTCATGGTTAAGTGAGAAAACTAGTGACTGGAGAAGATGGATCTTTCTTTTGGGATTAGATTTTTCTTTCACTTTGGATATTAAAATATCCTTTTTTTTTTTTTTTTTTCACAAAATGATGGGAAGTTTGTGGAGTGACTGATATATGCTGTTTTCAAGATCTTTCCTGGGCAAAATAAAGAGATGGCCCAATCTCTGTTGGGCTTCAAAAAAGGAGAAAAAAGGAGGACTACTCAAACACTGCCAAATGTCCGCTGGGGGCAAAAATCACCTCTGGTTGAGAATCACTGGTGCGGAGTGGAAACTTGAGTTATCTAAACAAAAGAGGGAAGATGGACGCATTGTTATAAGACACAGGATTATAGTAGAAGAAAATCTGTCCTGGCCTGGAGCTGGAGCTGCCAAGGGTCATTCTTGTTGGCAGAGTGGCAGTCCATTCGGGAACAAGCTGGACTGTGGCATAGGGGCCCCCTCATGCGAGGTACACAGCTTTTTGAGCATAGGCGCTGCTAATCAGACTGACAGTAGGGCTTTGCCTGCAAAAGGAAAAAGGGATTTAAGTGTGGACTCAGATTGTTCTGAGTTTATCTGAATGAATCTAATTCTAAGGAATCTGTTTAAGGAGAGCATATCTGTTAATGATATCAAGATCGACTTTAAACAGTAGTTAGTATTCATTTCATGGAACTAAAAGGGGTTGCCCATTTTTGTGCAAACATGTTCATTCAGCTCCTTTCTCCTATTTACTCATCCATCTAGTTCTTTAGTGAGTTTTTAAAAAGCTGTCACTTTAATCACTTATGAACGCAGTCTTAGCAAGAAAAATCCACCCCAACATTTCTCACTTTCTGAGAAATTCTTTCATAGTTCCACCTCTGGAAGAACATTCTAAAGATGTATGTGCCACAACTCTGTATCTGCCACTATGGAAACTCACTAAAACATGTTACTCCCTTAAATTTCTTCACGGCATATTAATTTGATGTTCTAAAACAAATATTTTACCATGAAATAACTCCCAGAAAAGAGTAAGATCAATCTAACTAAACTAGCTTCTCTAGCCCTTCCACCATCTGTAAATGTGTTTCTTATACTTTCTTAAAGGGATCATTTTTTGGTCATTGTATGTGTGTCAGACACTCAGTCAAATCTGACTCTTTTTGTGACCCCATGGACTGTAAGGATCCATCAGGATCCTCTGTCCATGCAATTCTCCAGGCAAGAGTATTGGAGTGGGTTGCCATTTCCTTTTCGAGGGATCCTTCCCAACCCAGGATCAAACCTGGGTCCCGTAGGCTTCATTATAAATATTCTCCACTAATATCTACGAAATCACTAATATTTAAAATAAAGAGTGAGGTCTTCCCTGGTGGTACAGTGGATAGAAATCCTCCTGCCAATGCAGGAGACACAGGTTCGATCTGTGACCTGAGAAGATTCCACATGCCAGGTACCAATGAAACCCATGTACCACAACCACTGCACTTGTAGAGCCTGCAAGCTGCACGTACTGAGCCTGCATGGTGTAAATAATGAAGCCTGCATGCCCTAGGGCCTGTGCTCCTCAAGAGAAACAACCTCAATGAGAAGCCAAAGCCCTCATGCAGCAATGAAGACCCAGTGAAACCAAAAAGTAAAATAGATAAACAAATAATTTTTAAAAATAATAAATAAAGCATGAGACTTCGCTGATGGTCCAGCGGTTAGGACTTTCCCTTCCAATGCAGGAGGTGCAGGTTTGATCCCAGGTTAGGGAGCTAAGCATGCCTCACGACCAAAAAACTAAAACAATTTTTTTACAAGCAATGTTGTTAAAAAATTTAACAAAGACTTTAAAAAATGGTCCATATCAAAAAAATCTAAATAAATTAATTAATTAAAGCAATAAAGTTCTCAAGATATGATCCAACTAACAAGAGTATTCACCCATCAAATACATTGGGTAAGATGTGTATGAGGAAACCCATAACAAGACTGTGAGTGTTAAAAAGTGGAGACAACCTAAACATCCAACAACAGACATCACATCATGTAAATTATGGTCCAAGCCCAGAATGGAATACTATGCAGCCACCAAAACTATGAGATCTACGTGTATTAACATGGGAAGTGCTTTAATATAGCATTAAGTGAAAAAAGTAAGATACAAAATGGTGTGCACAGTAAAATTCTATTTGCACTTCTAAAAAAAGTAGATATATGAGCTATTTGTGTATGTGTAATACATGTGGTGTATGTGTATTGTGAAAACATATGTATGTTTAAGTTTATAACTGCAGAGAAAATGTCTAGAAAGATACATAAAAGTTATTTACAATCATCTCTAGGGAGGAATATGAAAGAGACACAGGACTTTTCCTTTCATACTCTTCTGTGCTATTTATTTTAATAACTTTGTAAAAAGGATGACTAAACCTTCATCACTAGTTTCATAACTATCATACATATTCCAAAATGGGAACCTCCCTCCCAAGATGAAGGAGTAAGTCTACAAGAAAGACACACTTTGGATTTTCTCTATAGCTTATTGTCTGAAATCCCTAATGGCTTCGAGGCAGCACAAATCCTGAAGCCTGACAAAGGAAGGCCATATGTCTAAAAAGGAAGTCTCCAGCGTACCACTTTTTCAACAGTGTTCAAATAATTTTAGAATATCTGGCTTGCCAAATTGGGAACATTCCACAGAAGTAGGACTCTAAATTATGAAACTGCTTTGAATAATGAAGTATCCTATATATTATTTTCAGAAATACTTTCAGAAGCTGGGAGCTATATTTTTGGATTTTAATTTTTCTAAACCAAAGTGATATCATTGTTCCAATTCTAAATCACAATTCAAGCACAATCAAATGTAGCCAAGAGCTGCCCTTGACCCAGAGTAGGAAAGGGATACAAAGCAAAGGCTGACCACAAAGAACACAGCCCTGTGGCACTCCAGCTGAAAGCAGGGCGCGCTGGCCTGGCACGTGGCTGCTAGCCAGCTGATTTCTAAGCCAGTGTGCTCACGCACACAATGAGGAGTCAAGGTGGAAAATTACAGGTGATGGTTACAGAACCCCCACTTGCTCTCAGGCACTAAAAACAAGTCTTGCAGTGAAGGACACAATGTGTAGCATTCCAGTGGAGAGGGCAGCGGGCTGGCAACCGCCACTGCCATTCTGCACCCTCTCCCACCCTCAGGCTACTCAGTTTATATTCCCTGGATGCACAGAAACAAAAACAGGGGCACCAATAAGGAGTGTTGGTAGCTTAACTGATGAGCACAGACAGGCAGACAGGATGGCTAGCTAGGAAAGCCAGTTCTACCATCACAATGAAGAGGTGTGGTGAGGCTCAGTCTCTCCATCCATGGCCAAAGGCAGACGCCAGCCACCTCCAGAGCTCCAGGGATAACACCATGGGCCTCTGTTCCACTTCCATCAAGATTACAGTTGGATTTCTTTTAGCCCTAAACCGAATTCCTTCAGAACTTGGGAAGTAGTTTATCGAAACTCAGTCCTGACTGGTAAGAGTGGAAATGGACACAAACATTTATGGCAGGTAATCTATTTTCTTACAGTAATATAGGAAAATGATCAATGCTCTTAACCATCACAAGATATAGGATATATGGTTAAGAAAAAGAGACAAGCAAATATTTCAATATGGAGGAAGAATGTGTAATCCATGACTCTATACATTATATTGAGCCTGATGCTTAAACAAGAGTTAAAGTGTGGAGTGGGGCTGCCATTTGTGACACTTATTGAGTTTCAACCCCACTGGTTAGGTATTATTATCTCCANGAAGTATCCTATATATTATTTTCAGAAATACTTTCAGAAGCTGGGAGCTATATTTTTGGATTTTAATTTTTCTAAACCAAAGTGATATCATTGTTCCAATTCTAAATCACAATTCAAGCACAATCAAATGTAGCCAAGAGCTGCCCTTGACCCAGAGTAGGAAAGGGATACAAAGCAAAGGCTGACCACAAAGAACACAGCCCTGTGGCACTCCAGCTGAAAGCAGGGCGCGCTGGCCTGGCACGTGGCTGCTAGCCAGCTGATTTCTAAGCCAGTGTGCTCACGCACACAATGAGGAGTCAAGGTGGAAAATTACAGGTGATGGTTACAGAACCCCCACTTGCTCTCAGGCACTAAAAACAAGTCTTGCAGTGAAGGACACAATGTGTAGCATTCCAGTGGAGAGGGCAGCGGGCTGGCAACCGCCACTGCCATTCTGCACCCTCTCCCACCCTCAGGCTACTCAGTTTATATTCCCTGGATGCACAGAAACAAAAACAGGGGCACCAATAAGGAGTGTTGGTAGCTTAACTGATGAGCACAGACAGGCAGACAGGATGGCTAGCTAGGAAAGCCAGTTCTACCATCACAATGAAGAGGTGTGGTGAGGCTCAGTCTCTCCATCCATGGCCAAAGGCAGACGCCAGCCACCTCCAGAGCTCCAGGGATAACACCATGGGCCTCTGTTCCACTTCCATCAAGATTACAGTTGGATTTCTTTTAGCCCTAAACCGAATTCCTTCAGAACTTGGGAAGTAGTTTATCGAAACTCAGTCCTGACTGGTAAGAGTGGAAATGGACACAAACATTTATGGCAGGTAATCTATTTTCTTACAGTAATATAGGAAAATGATCAATGCTCTTAACCATCACAAGATATAGGATATATGGTTAAGAAAAAGAGACAAGCAAATATTTCAATATGGAGGAAGAATGTGTAATCCATGACTCTATACATTATATTGAGCCTGATGCTTAAACAAGAGTTAAAGTGTGGAGTGGGGCTGCCATTTGTGACACTTATTGAGTTTCAACCCCACTGGTTAGGTATTATTATCTCCATGCTGCTGCTGCTGAGTCGCTTCAGTCATGTCCGACTCTGTGTGACCCCAGAGACGGCAGCCCACCAGGCCCTGTCGCCCCTGGGATTCTCCAGGCAAGAACACTGGAGTGGGTTGCCATTTCCTTCTCCAGTGCATGAAAGTGAAAAGTGAAAGTGAAGTCACTCAGT
This sequence comes from Neotragus moschatus, assembly GCA_006410615.1. NCBI lineage: Eukaryota > Metazoa > Chordata > Mammalia > Artiodactyla > Bovidae > Neotragus > Neotragus moschatus. Next base: position 86,547 of record SJYA01001908.1, on the reverse strand, counting down.
CTTGTCCAACTCTTCGCGACCCCATGGACAGTAGCCCACCAGTCTCCTCCGTCCATGGGATTTGCCAGGCAAGAGTACTGGAGTGGGGTGCCATTGCCTTCTCCAATTATCCCCATAGAACAGATGAAAAACTGAGGCTCAGAAGTTCTTAACATGCCTAAGGACACCCAGTAAAAAATAATAAAGCCCTTTAAAACCCAACAGCTGTCCTTTCTTCCCATTCAACAGAGAAAAGGAGGTTGCCAGGCCCAGGTGTCAGTCCTACAACGGGAGGCTCATCTCTGTCTGATCACAAATTTAGCAGACAGCTCAAGCATTTATATTCCTACTTTGTTGTCTGCCCCAAACTACCTTTTTCACTATCTTAAGAAATTTAAAAATGTTCCACTTGCAGAAAGGTCAAATTTCTTTATTTCAAGAAACTAAAAGGGGGATGGGGCATTGATTGAGGGACAGTGAGCAAGGGAAACACACTCATGTTACTGCAGCTTTGTGACTGTTAGGCCAAGAGCTGGGCACAAGGTATAGCTTTCCTAAGCCTGGCAAGACAATACTGTCTTCTGCAAGGGAAAGGGGGCATTTGGAGTTAGTGTTATAAGATTTTTGCTTTTCCCTCAGCTGATCACTGTGAAACACCGCCCGGGTTCCTGCTGCCTGGACTTCACAACAATTCCTGGGCTGAGCAAAGGCCTTACCACCAACACTAACTCTTTTCAGTAAATAAACTGCCAAAGAGTCAATATATGGCATCTCTTCGGGTATCTGGTGCTTTTACCCCAACTGCCTTCAAACACTTCAAGTTTCCCAAGTCAAAAGGAAATATCTCACACAAAACTGAACAAGATCCTGCTTCTAAACATAAATTCCTGTTAGGTGCACCAGCACATGTATTCACGAATCCATGCCAGCAGCAAAACGCCACGCCCACTGGTCTACAGGGTTAGGGGACAGGCACCTTCACCCAGGCCAGTGTCTGCGGTGGAACTCCTGTTAAGCCATCAGGAAAATGTCCTGTACAGTCTCTGCCAGCCCAGCTCCAAGATAGCAGAAGACTATACAGGACGTGGCAGACCCTAAACATACAAAACTAGCTGGCAGGGACCTTAAAGTCATGCAAAAAACACACAAGAAACTGAGTGGAAGATAGATTATCCTTTCTGGGAACTATATTAATGTTTTGCATTAATTTTAATGATCAAATCATAGGGACAGGCAGCTTTTGCTTTTGATTGAGGAGGCAGGAGATAGGCTCCTACCCTCCTCAAACAGCAAGCCCACTACCTCCTCTTTTTGTCATCACTGTTTTATTCCTTTAAATGTTACATTCAAGGCCTAGGTTCCTAGTGGGGATTCCTCCAGAACCACATATTACACTTGAGGTCCCCCTCTTCCTCCACTGGGAGGAAAGTTTTTATATATGTGTATAGATATATGTACACTTACTGTGTGTGTGTGTGTGTGTGTGTGTATGTGTGTGTGTGTATGCATATATATATTCTTTTTTGCTGGGGGCCCGCATGAGGAATCCCACCTGTGACAAGGCCCCAGGCTGGACCCCGACACTTTTTCAGATTCTTTTCCATGGTAAGTTATTCTAAGACATTGGATATAGTTCCCTGTGCTATACAGTAGCTTCTCGTTGTTTATCAATTTTATACATAGCAGTTTGTCTATGTTAACCCCAGATTCCTAATTTATCTCCCCCTTCACCCTTGCTATCCCCTTTGGTAACCATAAGTTTGTTTTCCATGTCTGTGAGTCTATTTTCTTTGTAAATGAGTCCATTTGTATCATTTTTTAGATTCTACATTTAAGTGATATCATATGATATTTATCTTTATCTGACTTACTTAACTCTAGATAAGCCTGAGGTCCATTCACCTATCTGCAAATGGCATTATTTCATTCCTTTTAATAGCTGAGTAATATTCCTATGTCTGTGTGTGTGTGTGTGTGTACACACACACATCACATCTTTGTAAATCTTTCAGATTCTTGAAGCGATCTTCAATCAAACAAGGTGAAGAATAAGTGTCTTCAAGCCTCTCTGGTCTTTAAGAATGTTGTGTTGAAATTCAGCCCCTCTTGAGTAACAAGTGTTGTGGGCTTATTGAGCACATGCTAAGGATATTTATGGGCTTATTGAGTGTATGCTGAGAATGAGAATAAGCCCCGTAAAGTGAGAAGAGAAGGCCAGGGCTGGTGATCAAGCCAGATGGGATTCAAAGCAAAATGCCACCCATTTCCCCTTATCCTGGCCCTGGCTGTGGAGTGTGACAGAGAACTCGATGGTGTAAGTATTAGAGGAAACTCTGAGAAGCACTGCTGCTTGAGGGAGTCACTTGGGCTGTATTGTGTATGTGGTTATTGATGACCATACACAAAGGTAGTCTGGAGTGTTGGTTAAATAACTTAGCTGGGCCTCAGTTTTCTCAGCTCTAAAATGGAGATGAGGTTTTTCCCTGGCAGTCCAGAGGTTAGGACTCTGCGCTTCTACTGCGGGGGCACAGGTTCAATCCCTGGTTGGGGAACTAAGATCCCACACACCAGCTGGCCAAAAAAGACAAATCTCTAAAAGGGGATGAAAACAGTATCTCTCCCCTTGCTTCTTGAAGGATTACCTGAGACAGGGCCAAGAAAACAATAAACGTCAGCTATTGCGGTGACTATATGTAGGTGACTTTATACTCCCTTTGTAATCATTTTTTTTTTTGATGTGACCTTTACAGTGAATACTTTCTGAGGGTGAGAGATATATTATAATGGCTATGTTAATTCTTTTAAGAACTTCCAGCTACGTGTCTCAAAAGTATATTCTTAACTCTGCTACTTAACTATTTCAGAACTTCTGTCTTCAAAGAACCAAAGCAAGCTTACCTCTTCCATGTTTTTCTAATATTTTATTTTCTGTAGATCTCACAGGAAGTCTACGATGATTTGAACATCTCTAAGTTCAACAGACAAAATGACGAAGTGATTTTCCAGCCTCTGCTACTGATAACACTTACTGGCTAAAAATGTCTCATATGTAAGATGCCTTGAACTTCTCTCAATGCTTTCATAAGTTCTCTTTATTTTATTTATGTGGTTCTTTACTTATTTGTACCCCTACTTTTCCCCATCAAGTTCTGAAGGTGGCTTTAAGGACACACAAAATCACAAGTTAGAATAAAATAAAGACAGAGCCAAGAAAGAAAACAAAGAAGAAAGAAGACCATAATCCCTGAGAAAAAAAAGGTACTGTTTCAACTTCTCAGAAAAGGAAACCAGACGTTTGAAGATTTTTGGGTTAAAAGTGAGAAATATCTGAGACTAAAGCAGTCCTAAAAATGTTAACTTGGGACTCTGGAGTATTGGGAAATTAATTCAAAACAAAACAAACTAATGTCAAAAGAGACCACCACCCAGGTGTGTGAAACTCTGGGGAGAATCCTGGGAGTTAGATGTGGATGGAGCTTGGAAGGGAGGTAGTGTAGACAGCCATGATCATAGTTGTTGGTAATAACAAAGTGCCAGGCACCCATCCTAAGACCTTCCTAACCATCATCTCATTTAATACTCACAGTGACTTATAACATATGTACTAGTATTATTACTTCAGATCTTGTAAATGAGGAAAATGAGGCCCAGAAAGACAAAGTAACTTGCCCAACAACACAGAGTGAGTGAGTTCGTGGCGGATTTAAACACAGTCTGACCAGGGCCCACTCCCCACCTCCTTTGCCTCCACAGACCCAATGCAGGCAGAGGCCACCAACAGGAAGGCTTGGCCTGGAGAACCCGGAACATCCCTTCTCAAAGCTGAGAGGGCAAGAAGAGTAGGCATAGTGGGTGGGTCAAGAAAGTTAACAGAAAATGAGGACTCGGCTAGGAAAAAAGGGAACTGGGGATCTAAATAGCTGAGAAAAGAAGAGAAGCTAAAAGCAAAGGAGAAAAGGAAAGATATACCCATCTGAATGAAGAGTTCCAAAGAATAGCAAGGAGGGATAAGAAAGCCTTCTCAGTGATCAATGCAAAGAAATAAACGAAAACAAAAGAATGGGAAAGACCAGAGATCTCTTCAAGAAAATTAGAGATACTGTTAGGGGAAGCATACTGACTGAAACTGCCCACCTTGGCCAGGCACCATAGTAGCCATCTACATGAGCTGTTTTACGACAGGAGGTCCTGGTAAGGAACACGGAACTAATAAGCCACCACCAACCAGAAGAGTTCGGGAGAAGTCAAAAGGAGACATCACATGTCTGACCGCCTCCCCGAAGCCTTCTCGCTGGCATTCATCTTGCTTGAGCAAAGCATGCACCACCAGGAAGGACTCTGAGTCAAAATGATGGGCTAGAGACAACCCGGAAACTAATCCCATCACCATAAAACCCGAGACTATGAGCCACGCAGCAGAGCGGTTCCCCTGGGTTCCCTTAACCTACTGTTCTCTGCCCGGGCACCCTTTCCCAATAAAATCTCTTGCTTTGTCAGCACATGTGTCTCCTTGGACAATTCATTTCCGAGTGTTAGACAAGAGCCCACTTTTGGGCCCTGGAAGGGGTCCCCCTTCCTGCAATAATACCAAGGGAACATCTCATGCAAAGATGGGCACAATAAAGGATAGAAACGGTATGGACCTAACAGAAGCAGAAGATATTAAGAAGAGGTGGTGAGACTACACAGAAGAACTATACAAAAAAAGATCTCAATGACAGATAACCATAATGCTGTGATCATTCATCTAGAGCCAGACATCCTGAAGTGTGAAGTCCAGTGGGCCTTAGGAAGCATAACTATGAACAAAGCTAGTGAAGGTGATGGAATTCCAGCTGAGCTATTTCAAATCCTAAAAGATGATGCTGTGAAAGTGCTGTACTCAATATATCAGCAAATCTGGAAAACTCAGCAGTGGCCACAGGACTGGAAAAGATCGGTTTTCATTCTAATCCCAAAGAAAGACAATGCTAAACAATGTTCAAATACCGCACAATTATACTCATTTCACATGGTGGCAAAGTAATGCTCAAAATTCACCAAGCGAGGCTTCAACAGTACATGAACAGAGAACTTCCAGATGTACAAGCTGGATTTAGAAAAGGCAGAGGAGCCAGAGATCAAATGGCCAGCATCTACTGGGTCACAGAAAAAGCAAGAGAACATTTACTTCTGCTTCACTAACTATGCCAAAGCCTTTGACTGTGTGGATCACAAAAACCTGTGGAAAATTCTTAAAGATATGGGAATACTGGATCACCTATCTGCCTCCTGAAAAATCTGTATGCAGGTCAAGAAGCAACAGTTAGAACCAGACATGGAACATGGGAAAAGAGTACATCAAGGCTGTATACTGTCATCTTGCTTATTTAACTTATATGCAGAATATATCATGCAAAATGCCAGGTTGGATGAAGCACAAACTGGAATCAAGATTACCAGGAGAAATATCAATGACCTCAGATATGCAGATGACATCACGCTTATGGCATAAGGTGAAGAGGAACTAAAGAAGCTCTTGATGGAAGTGAAAGAGGAGAGTGAAAAAGCTTGCTTAAAATTCAACATTCAAAAAACTAAGATCATGGCATCTGGTCCTGAGAGAGTAACAGGCAGGAAGGCTAGGGGTCTCCAAATGGAGGAAACAGGCTGCAAGCGTCAGACATTTCTAATTTCTCTCTTTCGTAGCAGGAGGAAACAAACTACAAGTGTCAGATTTTTTCCCCTTTTTTATACAAATTTAAAAGGAGGTTTCTTTTAAAATTCTGTGTTTCCATGAAACACAGGGAAACAATGAAAACAGTGACAGACTTTATTTTTCTGGGCTCCAAAATCACTGCAGATGGTGACTGCAGCCACGAAATTAAAAGATGCTTGCTCCTTGGAAGCAAAGCTATGATCAACCTAGACAGCATTTTAAAAAGCAGAGACATTACTTTGCCGACAAAGGTCCATCTAGTCAAAGCTATGGTTTTTCCAGTAGTCATGTATGGATGTGAGAGTTGGACCATAAAGAAAGCTGAGCGCCAAAGAAGTGATGTTTTTGAACTGTGGTGTTGGAAAAGACTCTTGAGAGTCCCTTGTGTGCTGACCCAAGGATGAAAGAGCAGATAAAACCAAGGAGAGTCTTGGAATGCAGGAACAGAAAAACCAGACCTTTATCATCCTTCCCTCTCCCATGTTGTAACTATTAATGGAACAGTATAACCTGTCTCCCCTCCTATCCCATAGGGAGAAGGTATTTACCCTACTCTTCCCCCACATCAGCAAATGATCCACAAAACCCCTATCCCACCCCTTATAACCTGGGTATAAAAGTGGACTAAGACCCCTGTTCAAAGTCGGTTCTTCCTTGAGGTGGCCTGCTGTTCTAACAGCATCTCCCACTCTAATCAACTTTTATTTCCCTCTCATTCTGTCTCACATCTGGAAATTCTTTTCCAACTTGTACCTGGACCATGACACCTTGAACTGTAAGGAGATCAAATCAGTCAATCCTAAAGGAAATCAGTCCTGAATATTCATTGGAAGGACTGATGCTGAAGCTCCAACACTTTGGCCACCTGATGCAAAGAACTGACTCACTGGAAAAGATCTTGATGCTGGGAAAGACTGAAGGCAGGAGGAGAAGGGGACGACAGAGGGTGAGATGGTTGGATGGGATCACCAACTTGATGGACATGAGTTTGAACAAGCTCTGGGAGTTGGTGATGGAAAGGGAAGGCTGGAATGCTGCAGTTCATGGGGGTCACAAAGAGTCAGACACGACTGAGTGACTGAACTGAATTGAGAATCTAAAGCCCTAGGCTTCAATGCCCTTCATTTGGATCCTGCCAGTTGCTGGGTGGGAAAAATGCCTTTAAGTGATTTCACAAGGGGCCAAGACACTGACTTGTTTCTAAAACCAAATGTATCTCTGAGATAAGATAACAGGATGATGATGACAATAAATAATAACAAGGACTGCTTTTTTCCTGTGGTAAATTTAGAGCCATCATTTAATCAATTATTATTTACTAAGCACATACCAGGCACTGTATCAGGCACAGTGACTTTGAACACAGGACTTTATAGAGGAGATTTTTGTCATTTCCATAGCACATGAACTGTGTCCTCAGGCGGTCCAGTGATTAAGACTCTGCCCTTCCAACACAGAGGGCACCAGTTCAATCCCCCATCTGGGAACTCAGATCCCACATGCTACACAATACGGCCCAAAAAAGTTTTTCCCCCTAAATTTTAAAATAGAACACCCCTACTTCTTCCAGCTCTAGGGCATGGGTGACTAATCATCTGCCAGGCTATCCCTATTACAAGACTAACAAACTGCTCTATTTGTGTCCCCTCCTCCTCCGTGTCTTTAGGAGCCATTCTCCCTCCACAGTTCAGCCCTGTGCCCACTCTGAGCTGTGGTTTCTTCTTTCCATCAGATCTGCTCTACCTTGGCCTTTTAGGGATCAGCAAGGCTATATGCCAAATATATCTGGTTCTCCTCTCTCCAGGCCGATGGCAGGACTGCACTTCCTGGCTCCTTTGTGGAAATGGGGCCACATCATTAGTTTGGGGACATGGACTGTGAGTATAATTCTTGGTGCTTGTCAGTTTCAGAAGGGATCATTTTAACTGCCAATGAGAGGCTCTCCGGAGTTCTTTTTTCCCTCTACATAGCAACGGCAGCATGTGAGATGGTGGTTAGCTCCCAGGGTGACCACCCAGCCTGACTGCTCAAAATGAACATGCAACGTGAGTGAGAAACAAATGATAGGGCTTAAAATAACTTAGATTTAGGGGTTGTTTGCTATCACAGCATAACTGACTGAGTGAACAGCCTTCCAGTGAGGCTCAGTTTCTGGTCCATAGTGATCACTCCTGAGTCTTCTCCAGGAAAGAGACAGAGATATACAGTCATGTATAGATAAATACACAGATATAATGTTTTCTTATTATTTCTTAGATTCCAAAGTAGGAGGAAGAGAGTTCAAAAGAAAGAGGAAAGAGGGTGGAAAGAAAAGGAAGACAGTGGAAACCCTACCGGCCACCTGGATGCAATCTCTGCATATAAATTATTAAAACACAAAGTAAATAGAAGTTGCAGCTTTAAGAGCCCTTAAAGAACTCTTACAATTGGAATCTGTAAATATTCAGGTAAAAGGTTTTATTAATCTATAAAATGAAAAGCACAATAGATGTCCTGGAGAATAAAAAGCAATGCACTCTGGGGATTTTCCTGGTTAAGAATCCACCTTTCAGTGCAAGATATCACATGCATTAGGTGCTCAGCAACAGACCGGAGCCCTCTGGCTCCTCTGACCGTAGAATTTCCTAGGAGGAATACTGAAGTGGGGTGCCATTTCCTTCTCCAGGGGATCTTCCCAACTCAGGGATCAAACCTGGGTGTCCTACATTGCAGGCAGATTCTTTACTTTTGATCCACCAGGAAAGCCCAAGATACCAGCCTCGAGCTATAACTATAGAAAGCCTACATACCACAGGAAGACCCAACACAACTAAAACAAAAATTTTTTAAAGCAATGTGCTCTGTATAAATTTACAAGATAGTATGGGGAAAATCTTTGCTCTAGTTTAGGATTTCTCAACCTCTGAACTCCTGACATTTGGGGCTGAAAAATTCTTTACTGTGGAGGAAGGGCTATCCTGTGCATTGTAGGATATTTAGCATCATCTCTGGTCTCTACTCACTAGGTTACAGGAGCACTGCCCCCAAACCATTCTTACAACCAAAGATGAACCTAAGTGTTGCCAAACATCCCCTGAGGGACAGTGTCACCTTCACTTAAGAACTTCTGTGCTAGTTATAGTTACAAGCAGGCTTAAAGCTTCCCCTACAGACTGGATCCCTTGGACAGCAAGGAGATCAAACCAGTCAATCCTAAAGGAAATCAACCCTGAATATTCATTGGAAGGACTGATGCTGAAGCTGAAGCTCCAGTCCTTTGGCCACCTGATGCGAAGAGCCAACTCACTGGAAAAACCCTGATGCTGGGAAAGATTGAAGGCAGGAGGAGAAGGGGATGACAGGGGGTGAGACAGCTGGATGGCATCACTGACTCAATGGACACGAGTTTGAGCAAACTCTGGGAGATGGTAAAGCACAGGGAAGCTTGGTATGCTACAGTCCAAGGGGTCGAAAAGAGTAGACACGACTGGGCAACTGAACAAACAGACTGGATAACAATTTTCTTTCATAAGAGATTACATAGTATCAAGTTTATATATTGACACAACTGGACCCCAAAAAAATCAGAACAGGTTCTGATGTTTAGGCCAATCTCACCACCTTTTCCGCAATTACTTTGGGGACATAAACCTTGAGCCTGTGAGGGTACTTTTAAAAGAAAGGCTCACTGAAGGCAAATTTAAAGGAATGTAATGTTTACCCTGTTGTAACACGACCACTCATCAGTTACTTCCCTGACATGTATACCATTCCCAAATCGAGAGTGGAACTGAATCCTTCACCCCCGTAAGTATGAGCTGGCCTGTGACTGCTTTGACCAATGACACAACACAGGTGTGTCAAGTTTTTGAGAGGACTAGAAGTTTCTGATTGTTTGGTCTTGAAACGCTCATTGTTGGGATTCTTCCTATAGGAACTCAGCTGCCATGCTGTGAGAAGCCTGAGCAACTGGGGCATGGAGAGGCTACAAGCAGGCGCTCCAGCCGACAGCCCACCTGAGCTCCCAGTGGATGGCCATCATCAGCTATCAGTCATCTGGGTAAGCAATCTTGAATATACCAGACCATCCAAGCTCCCATGTAACTGCAATCCTAGCCAACATTATTTGGAGTATAAGAACCACCCATCTGAATCAAGTCAACCCACAAAACTATGAGAGATAATAAAAAGGTGGTTTCAAACCACTAAGTTTGGGAGGAGCTGGGCAGCAACAAAACCAAAACGTGACCTCAGATCCAACTGCTTTAGTGACAGAGACCAGAAGTGTCACATATACACATGAGAAGGGCATAAAGTCCAAGGAGTGGCCCAGGAAACAGTGAGTGGAAAAGCCTGTGACAATGGCAGAGTCTAGGACTGCAAGGCTAGGGGTATGAAACTTCCCAACTATCTCAGAGATGTCAGTGAAATCAAGTAATTGAATGTTAATGAGTGGTAAAGTAGAAGGTGACTTGCTAAACAAACGTAGACAGGTCTTCAGATACTATTCCCTGGAACGTGCAATTTTACATGATCGTCATCATGGCAGATACTCTCAACAGTGTGTCCAGCACACATGAACAATGTACTGTGTACTTTATGTACATTATTCTTAATTCTTGAAACAGAGGGTAGTTTAAAAATAATTTAAATCGCATCATATATTGTTAGATGAAAAAGTTTCCTGCTACTACTTGAGCAAAAACCCAGAATCCAATCCAGAATTCTGTTTTTGTTTTTCTTCCAAGGTCTTAATATGCTGAAAGACACTCAATAACCCTTTTCCTGGCTAGTTGTAAACAACTTCAACTTCTCATGCCTATTGAAGGTTGAGTTAATATTTTAAAAGTCATATATAAGTTTGTGGTCTAATACTGGGAGAGACCAAGTATCTTTCAACTTACCTCCCTTGTTCTAATTCACCGTGCAAATGTTTAATGAGTATCTACGATGTGGGTACACACCATGTTGCCTCCTCACTAAATTAAATCTGGAAACAGATCATAAGCAGGAAGATTCTATCTGGATGGATTTAAACAGCCTCAGGTCATGGCAAGTGTGGTGGCTACAATTTAGCAGAAGGAAAGACATTTACTTTCTACCATTCTATAAGTGACAGTCACTCAGTTGTGTCTGACTCTTTGCAACCCCATGCACTGTAGCCCCCCAGCCTCCTCTGTCCATGGAATTCTCCAGGCAAGAATACTGGAGTGAGTGGCCATTCCCTTCTCCAGGAGATCTTCCCAATCCAGGGATTGAATCTATGTCTCCTATGCTGCAGGCAGATTCTTTGCCACCTGAGCCACCAAGACCATTCTATAAAGCTTCTGGATATTCAACACAAGACACAGTATTCAGCCAAAGCATGCACTTATTCAGTGCTTCCTGGATGAATAAAAAGCATTAAATAGACAGTAATATGAATGTGTGGAAATGATGTAAGACAACTGTGCTCACTGTGTAGAATAAGTATGATCAGCGGGTATTATTACAGGTCATACTGACTCTACAAAATTAAGTATATTTTAAAAATTCTCATTTATAGCACTACATAGCCAATTCCAGATTTGTTTTTCCCCAATTTTGGAACCCTGCTAATTTCTACTTTTGCTCAGGCTGCTACTATCATGGGATGATTGCAGGGAGTTATTGCATAATCCACATCCATCAGTTCCAAGTTTGATAAATGGCACATTTCAATCACTCATTCTTTGAAGGCTGAAATCACAATTAGCCATGGACTTGGCCATAAAGATGAATGATCTTCTCATATTCACAAAATAACTTAAATTCAAATTTAGGAAATTAGCTGAGAGTTTATAGGCAGAGGTACAGCAGTGGGAAACTATAGGGCACTTCTGAGACGTACCATGAAAGGAAACACTCAGCTGTAATCACTTCAAATCATAACTGAGACGTTACCAATGGCTTATTATAACTATTACCAACAGAGCAATTAAAAAAGTAATATAAAACTCCACAGGTAATTTTAAGAGTACTCACACTGAGAAAACAGGTCTACTAGTAAAGTTGTAAAAAAATTTTTCTCTAAGATCTGATTAATTTGGTTTAATTTACTGTTCTTTTAAATGTAAAATAACATGCTAAGTTCTAACCTTTGAGTAATATTTTTTAGTATCTTCAGAATGCAATCAATTCTACAGCTAATCTTTTCATAGAAGATTCTGACAAGGGACAGTAAGAAGACATCTGCTCTTTTCTTGAATGAATTTATTCATTTCTACATGTTCTGTGCAGCCACGAAAGTTATACTGCCTGGTTTTGTTCCCTCTTATTTTAAGTTTTATTTAGAACTTTGCATATTTTATTTTCCCAACTGGACCATCAACCCTTTGTGTATAGGACTCATCTATTCTGAGTATTTTATATCACTCTCAATCTAAGAGCATAGAACTTGGTACAGAGACAACAATATGAAAAACTGCCTCATTTGACTGGTTAGACCTATAAAAACCATGCCATATATTCTCACAGACTCAGCTCTGCTAAAAGCCACGCCAAATTAAGTGAGAACCTTCATCATGATTATTTGTAAAGGCTACTTAGGAGCATGTGCAAATACTAATCAAAGCACTCTGCAAATGAGAAGGCTTCCACTGACAATCACAACGTTAGAAGTGAAGAGTTTATATGAGAACAGGATTAGATGATTTGCCTAACAATATGTTCGAAGTTAGTAGAAAATATATATATTAATAGCAAATGCTAGGAAGTCATTCTACAGCTACTTTGGGTCAGGGTTAATAACTTCTCTGTAAGGGCTCTGGCCCAGTACAAATGACCTTTTTTGCTCAGTACTGAGCAACATGAAGGACAAGGCTTGGTCTACTCCTGAAAGGAATTCGGCAAAGAAGACATGGGAGTCCAGAAACCCGCTGAGAGGCACCGCTGGCTCTACCGGCAGCAGCAGTAACGGCAGCAAGCCTTATTCGGTGTGATAAGCTCCAGGTGCCTCGCTCAAGTCTCAGCACAATGGGAAACAGGCAACCATTCTCTTTCTACCAGTGAGGAAACTGAGGAAAGCAGAGCAACTTGTCCAAGGTCAGAAAGCTAGTAGGTATAAGCTGCAAGTCAAAGACAACCTACTTCAACTCCCAAAATAAAAGAATGAAGAATCCAGTCTTCTAAAGAGGCAGGGCAGCATTTGAAAGCAGAGGGAAAGGATAAGAGTAAATAAACAGCAATAAGACAACTGGCTCCCATTTAGAATTGCCCCAAAGCTCTCACCAAAGTAAAGATTTCAAAGTAAACAAACACACAAGCAAACTATTCCTTAAAAACGCCAGGAGGGACTTCCCTAGGCCAGGAGGGACTTCCCTAGCAGTCCGGTGGTTAAGACTCCAGGATTCCACTGCAGGGGGCATGGGTTCCATCCCTGAGAGGGGAACTAAGATCCTGCATGCCATGCGGCAGAGTCAATAAATATAATAACAATATCAGAAGTATCTAATTATATAATCTTGGGAGTGAGAATGATTTTCTAAATATTATACCAAAGGAGAAGCACTGATTGATAAAACTGACTATATAAGAACCTAAATCTCTACACACACACACACACACAATGTATTTATCTGTAATTATCAGAATTTGGAGGAACAAACGGCCACTAATAGGGAGATAATTAATGAATTTCCCTGGAGGTACAGGGGTTAGGAATCCCCCCATCAATGCAGGGGACATGAGTTCAATCCCTGGTCTGGGAATATTCCACAAACTGAGGGGCAACTCAGCCCGCATGCCACAACTACTGAAGCCCACTCGCCTAGAGCCATGCAGACAACAAGAGAAGCCACCGCAACGAGAAGCCTGTGCGCCGTGATGAAGCAGCCCCCACTCGCCACGACTAGAGAAAGCCCCTGTGCAGCAACACACATCCAGCAGAGCCAGAAATAAATAAGTCAATAATTTTTAAAACTGGGAGACAGTTAGTATATTATAGGATATTTGCACTCCAAACACTATGCAGACCTTAAAAGGACTGAGATATTAACATTCAATAATGGCTGTGATAGAACATGGTATTTTAAAAGACAAGTTGCAGAACAATGTTTTTGTCAGAGATATTTTGGGTAAAAGCTGTACATAAACAACTGCAGTAAAATACATACATTCACACGCATCGATTTACCAACATTGAGACACGTTTATGGGTACACTACCAAAAACCAATACACACAACACTACCAGTTACCACTAGACATAGAAAGGGGAAGGTGAGACTACAGAATGTCCCATTTCTTCTTCCTTTTGGCCTAAAGTATTTTACTTAATATATATATATATATATATATATATATATATATAATTTTGGTCACTTTAGAGAAAACAAACTTTAATATATATATTTAATAATCAACAAAGATATGCAGATGATAACACTCAAATGACAGAAAGTAAAGAGGAACTAAAGAGCCTCTTGATGAGGGTGAAAGAGGAGAGTGAAAAAGCTGGCTTGAAACTCAACATTCAAAAAACTAAGATCATGGCATTCAGTCCCATCATTTCTATTTGTCCCATGGCAAACAGATGAGGAAAAAGTGGAAGACGTGACAGATTTTATTTTCTTGGACTTCAAACTCACTGCAGATGGTGACTGCAGTCATGAAATTAAAAGATACTTGCTCCTTGGATGGAAAGTTAGGACAAATCTAGACAGCATATTAAAAAAGCAGAGACAAAGCACTTATGCTTCAACTAAAAATAAATAAAAGAAAGAAGAAAAAGCAGAGACATCACCTTGCAGACAAAGATCTGTCCAGTCAAAGCTATGGTTTTTCCAGTAGTCATGTACAGAGTTTGACAATACAGAAGGCTGAGCACTGAAGAACTGGTGCTTTCAAATTATGGTGCTGGAGAAGACTCTTGAGAGTCCCTTGTACTGCAAGATCGAACCAATCAATCCTAAAGGAAATCAACCCTGAATATTCATTGAAAGGACTGATGCTAAAGCTGAAACGCCAATACTTTGGCCACCTGCTGTGAAGAGCCAACTCATTGAAAAAGACTCTGAGGCTGGGAAAGTTTGAAAGCAAAAGGAGAAAAGGGCATCAGAGGATGGGATGGTTAGATAGCATCAGCGACTCAATGGACATGAATTTGAGCAAACTCCAGGAGATGGTGGAGGATAGAGGAGCCTGGTGTCCATGGGGTCACCAAGAGTCAGACACGACTTAGCTATTGAACAACAACATTAAAATTAAAAGGCAAAACTGGAAAAAATAACTGCACTCCTGACATACAAAGAACTTTCATAAATTAGTAAGAAAAGATGAAAATTCTAATAGAAAACAATTCATAGAAGAAAAAACATGTCCAAGAAAATGAAGAGAAATGCAAATTAAAACAAGAAATCCTCTATGGCCATACCACCCTGAACATGTCGATCTCATTTGATCTCGGAAGCTAAGTCAGGGTTGGGCATGACTAGTACTTGGGTGGGAAAACAAGAAATTATTTTTTGCCTGTGAAAAAAGTATCAAAGTATTTTAAAACTGTAATGTTAATGTTGATATAAGTCTGGGAAAAAAGTGACTTTTTNCAGATGATAACACTCAAATGACAGAAAGTAAAGAGGAACTAAAGAGCCTCTTGATGAGGGTGAAAGAGGAGAGTGAAAAAGCTGGCTTGAAACTCAACATTCAAAAAACTAAGATCATGGCATTCAGTCCCATCATTTCTATTTGTCCCATGGCAAACAGATGAGGAAAAAGTGGAAGACGTGACAGATTTTATTTTCTTGGACTTCAAACTCACTGCAGATGGTGACTGCAGTCATGAAATTAAAAGATACTTGCTCCTTGGATGGAAAGTTAGGACAAATCTAGACAGCATATTAAAAAAGCAGAGACAAAGCACTTATGCTTCAACTAAAAATAAATAAAAGAAAGAAGAAAAAGCAGAGACATCACCTTGCAGACAAAGATCTGTCCAGTCAAAGCTATGGTTTTTCCAGTAGTCATGTACAGAGTTTGACAATACAGAAGGCTGAGCACTGAAGAACTGGTGCTTTCAAATTATGGTGCTGGAGAAGACTCTTGAGAGTCCCTTGTACTGCAAGATCGAACCAATCAATCCTAAAGGAAATCAACCCTGAATATTCATTGAAAGGACTGATGCTAAAGCTGAAACGCCAATACTTTGGCCACCTGCTGTGAAGAGCCAACTCATTGAAAAAGACTCTGAGGCTGGGAAAGTTTGAAAGCAAAAGGAGAAAAGGGCATCAGAGGATGGGATGGTTAGATAGCATCAGCGACTCAATGGACATGAATTTGAGCAAACTCCAGGAGATGGTGGAGGATAGAGGAGCCTGGTGTCCATGGGGTCACCAAGAGTCAGACACGACTTAGCTATTGAACAACAACATTAAAATTAAAAGGCAAAACTGGAAAAAATAACTGCACTCCTGACATACAAAGAACTTTCATAAATTAGTAAGAAAAGATGAAAATTCTAATAGAAAACAATTCATAGAAGAAAAAACATGTCCAAGAAAATGAAGAGAAATGCAAATTAAAACAAGAAATCCTCTATGGCCATACCACCCTGAACATGTCGATCTCATTTGATCTCGGAAGCTAAGTCAGGGTTGGGCATGACTAGTACTTGGGTGGGAAAACAAGAAATTATTTTTTGCCTGTGAAAAAAGTATCAAAGTATTTTAAAACTGTAATGTTAATGTTGATATAAGTCTGGGAAAAAAGTGACTTTTTTGGCCCCAAAAGCACTATAGATAAGTGGTATCAAACTGTTTGTATCCTTCTGCAACTTGTTTTTTTTTTGCTCACCATTAATGACCTGGACTTCTCTGGTAGCTCAGACAGTAAAGAATCTGCCTTCAATGCAGGTTCAATCCCTGGGTCGGGAAGAACCCCTGGAGAAGGGAACGGTTACCCCACTCGAGTATTCTTGCCTGGAGAATCCCCATGAACACACGAACCTGGCGAGCTATAGGACAGAGCAATTAACACTTGCACTTTCAATGATTTATGTAAGTTGACACGGTGTGTGTAATAATTACACAGGTAGCTCTTATTCACTCATCTTAACTGCTATATCATATGCAGTTACACATTCACCTTAATTTGTTTATCCATTCTCCTCTGGTAGACACTACTTTGTGTCCTTTTTTTTTTCTTCTGTTTTAAGCAATGTTGCAATAAATGTTGCTATAAATGTATGCTGGAGTGCAGGTGCCGGGATTTCTCTCTTGAGGGTTTACTGAGAAGAGTAAACTGAATAGGCGGGGCAAAGACTATGAGTACCTTCACTTTGCTCTCCAAGGGCTCGTAGAAACCGACCCTTCCAACAGCTCTAAGAATTTTATTCCTCTGCATCTCCAGCTCTATTAACAGACATTAACTTCAGCTTATCGAATGAATGTAAAGTGGTATCTATTGTTTTATTTTTCGATTTCTTGATTACTAGTGGGGCTGATTTATGTGTTTGCTGGTCATTTGGGTTTTTTTCTTCTGTGAATTGCATCTTATTTTTTTTTTTTTAAAGAGATTTTTATCCCTTTCGTTCTAGAGAACAAACAAGCAATACATACACACACACACACATATATATATAATTGTGATACAGCAATTCTTATAGGAATGTAACTTGAAGAATAATTTAAGGGTAATTTAATTTAATATACCAGGGTTTAATAATTAAATTTAAAAAATAAATTAAATAATTTAATATACAAGGGTTTAATCAGAAGGATGTTGAACACAGCTCTTTATAATAGCAAAACATTAGAAACTGAAAATAATCAAGGATAGGGAACTGTTTATTTGTATGTTTTTAAAAGTTCTTCAGAGAAATATAAGGCACAAGGAAAAGGTGATCTGACAAGCATTTTAAAAGAAAAAGGATCAGTGTTTCTTGAGATAGCCAAAGGTTTCTTCAAGTTTAACTGCGATAATTAAAGATTCAAATGCAGTGCTAAGAAACATATAGACAGATTTTGTGAATGTTTACCCTCCTTCACCTACTGTATTTCAAGTGTAGTATATTGACATGGATAAATCTAACCACCTTATTCACAGTTCCCAGTTTTCCTTAAAATCATTTATGTGTATCTACACAATTTTATCACATGCATAATTTCACCTATCCATTCACAGTCAAAATATAAAATACTTCCCTCACCACAAGGATCCCTTATGTTGCCCTCTATGCTGCTGCTGCTAAGTCGCTTCAGTCGTGTCTGACTCTGTGCGACCCCATATATGGGCTTCTCCAGGCAAAAACACTGGAGTGGGCTGCCATTTCCTTCTCCATGTTGCCCTCTATAACCAGGCCCATATCCCTCTGTCTACCTCAATGTCCATGTCATTCACTAATCTGTTCTCCAATTTCTAAAACTAATATTTCAGAAATATTATATAAATGGAATGCAGTATGGGAATTAGCTGTTTTTCCCACACAGCCTAAATCCCTGGCGATTTACCCAAGCTGCTGTGCATACGGCTAGTTCATTCCTCTTTACTGCAGAGCAGTGTTCCACGGTGTGAATGCACCACACTCCTAACAATTCTCCTGTTGAAGGATATCTCAGTGGTTCAAGTTTTTAGCTCTCGTGAATAAACCTGCTATGAACATTCCTGTATGGGATGGGTTTTTGCATAAATGTAAGTTTTCATTTCTTTCAGAATTTTTTTAACATCCAAGAATGCACATGTGATAACTGCTAAAACATTTTCCAGAGTGGCTGAACCATTTTACATCCCCACCAGCAATGCACAAATGACCCAGTTTCTCTATCTCCTCATCAGCATTTAGTACTGTCATTATTTTCTATCTTAGAATTCAGATAGGCATCATTATGGTTTTAATTTATATTTCCCTGTGGCAAATGATGTTGAACATATTTTTCACATCAATGTGTCTTCTGTCCACTTTCTAATTGGGTTGTTTATTTTTTTCTGTTGAGTTTTGAGGGTTTTTTTAAAATGTACCCTAGAGATAGTACTCCTTTGTCAGGTGTCAGACTTGCAAATACTTCCTCCCTGTGTGTTTCTATCTTTTCATTCTCTTCATATGGGCTTTCACAGAGCAAAGCTTTTAACTTCAATGAGGTTCAACTCATCCATTTTTTTGGCTATTGTATTTTCATTCTACTATTTACACTTGCTTCTTTTTCTAATTGTTTGATAAGGTTTTCTATTTTTCATTTATTTCCAGAGAACCTGTTATTGATTGTCAAGCCTTTTTATGTTGGTTAATTTAAAGCCCTTGCCATTTAATACCAAATCTGTGATTCATCTCCCTGTTGGTGTATCGTTGAGACTTTTCAGCTCTTGGTATGTATGACAGGTGATTTGGGGTTGTATCCTGAACACTTTGTCTGTTATGTTTAAAGAATATTTTGTAGAGAAGCCTCCATTTCCTTCTTCAGGGGATCTTCCTGACCAAGGGATTGAACCCTGGTCTCCTGCATTGCAGGCAGATTCTTTACAGTCTGAGCCACCAGGGAAGCCTTAGGGAATCTTGGTCTTATTTCAAAATCCTTCATTTTAGCAGACAACCCTTTTCTTTAGGTTCAGCATGCAGGTTCTGGCCTGCTTTTTGTGGGCTGTGATCTGATTTTCAGATTCTGCATTTCATTTTGGTTTGTCTGGTGCTGCTGAGGACACTACAGGTCCCTGCCAGTATTGTCTGAGGGCTGGGCCTGGCCTACGGTGTTCCTTGGCAGGGGGAGATCTCAGGCCCTGTGGCAGGCTTCCCAAGCAGGCTGCTTGTGGAGGTAGGGTTCCCCTTTCCAGTGCCCCCTTCTTTACTGCTCCCCAGTTGCGCCAGTGAACGTGGGTGAAGGAGGAGCGTCTCAAGCCCATGAAGATAAAGAGACTTCCCAAGCTGGGTCACTTACTGTGCTAGCAGAACCCCTGTTTATGCCTCTGGATGCCGAGGTCTGGCTTAGTAGGGGAGAGGCATCTTGCGCCCAGTGGAGGAGAGTGCTTGTCTTGGTTGTTTACTGTTATGGGTCCCCTATAGATGACCCCTTGCTGGGAGCTGGGTTTTCCTGATACTTTTGGATGGACAATGAGTCAATTGTGCGGAGAGGAGATCCCATGTGACCCCTTCCTGTTGCTTGATGTAGGTCAGGGTGTACCCATCCTGGCACCTTCTCTGTTTTGCTCCCTCAGTCCTAGGACCCCCAGACCAATTCATCCTCTTCTTACCACTGCAAATGCTCTCCTTTGATTGTCACTTGCGTTTCCAGGGTTTATAATTATACTTAGCAAAGAAAAGCAGGAAGAAATGGATCTACACTATTTTGTCAGATTACAGAGTTTTTAAATTTCTTACCTTTTATTGCTTCTATAATTTTATCAACAAGGCATACTTAAATCCTTTGATTTTATCATTTCAGAAAAAGACACAACTTTAACTTGGCAAATGTGCAAAACAAAACAGAAAATCAGATAGCATTTTTTGTATTTGTATTTTACCCTGTGAATAATCAAGACAGCTGAAAAGATGCACTAACTAGGCCTAATTAACAAGTTAGCTTCTTCTCAGACTTCAAATGAGTAAAATGATGTCTAACAACTTTGTTTTAAGGTACAAAAAAACTGCAAAGAATGAATTACAAAGGCATACAAAAGACTGCAAAGAATGAATTACAAAGGTTTACAAAGGCTTGGAAGATCCCATGGACGGAAGAGCCTAGAGGGCTGCAGTCCATGGAGTCGGACACGACTGGGCGACTTCACTTTCGCTTTTTACTTTCATGCATTGGAGAAGGAAATGGCAACCCCCTCCAGTGTTCTTGCCTGGAGAATCCCAGGGATGGCGGAGCCTGGTGGGCTGCCGTCTATGGGGTTGCACAGAGTCGGACACGACTGAAGCGACTTAGCAGCAGCAGCAGCAGCAACATATTGGTACTGTGCGTGCATGTTAAGTTGCTCCGGTTGTGTCCAGCTCTTTGTGAGGCCACGGTCTATAGCCCACCAGGCTTCTCTGAGGCAAGAATCCCTGGGGCCCTCCTCCAGGGATCTTCCCGACCCAGGGATCAAACCCTAGTCTCTTTATGTCTACCTGCATTGACAAGTAGGTTATTTATACATGGTACATTTAAATTCTTTTTCTCTGCAAGGGTCAGAAACTTAAAAAAAATAGCCACTAGAGGGCAGAAGACTCAAACTCTGCCCCACAGCAAGAGTTCGCTGGGCAAACTGCCAAACTCCATTTTAACCCATTCTTCACCAAACTCTACTTCTAAAATGGCATTGGCCAGGGATAACTTCCTCATCTTTGTATCTATATTGTGCATAACATGCCCTAATGTTTCCCAAAAAGTTCTTTGTAACTAGACATAACAATTACTGAATATATTGTAGAGAAACACAGCTAAACTTCTTTATTTTGTTTTTAGAATTTAAATTTTCCACTTGTATTATTTTGTAAGCAGGGAAAAACTCACAATACTATAACATATACTTTCTTAAAAAATAAAAAAGAATGCAGTTTTCTTAAGAAAAGAGCTTTAAAAGGCAGTCATTAGGAATATCTTTAAAACTATAATCTCATGTACTACAACTAGATCTTTGCTGAAAAAATATGAAGGAAACAACTCTACTTGAAACATACTTCACGATGGGAAAATGTGGTAATAACTCTCTACCTTCAGTAGCATTACATCTCCTCACAGATGTTCCATTTCCATGTGATTTTCTTACCAAAAAATAAAAGGAAAAAAGAAAAAAACTGGGGGCTTTAGAGAGAGACCAGTTTGGGCTAATCTGAACACTTTCTTTCTTTCTTTCTTTTTCTTTTTTTACCATGCCTTGGGGCTTGCAAGGTCTTAGTTCTCTTCCTAGGGATTGAACCCAAGCCCTCAGCAGTGAAAGCCCAGAATCCTAACCACTAGGACACCAGGGAATTCCTTGAACACTTTTCAAATCAGAGTTGGGCAAATCTGCAGGACTTACATGAGAATGCATGCTATTTAACATAGACTATTTCTTGTCCTACAGTACCCATAAGCTCAGTCCCAGCTTAAATTTGACAGTAAAGTTATAAACTGCTGGTTGAGGTACTGTGATACTTAATATCTATTTTAATCTTGTCAAATTTCACTTAATGTGTTGTTCACTTATTCAGCCAGCCTCCACTGAGAAGGCTCCACCTACTATGTGCCAGTCACTGTGCTTTAGACCAAGCAGAGAGCTAAACCAGGAACCCAGAGAGGCAAGCATCAGAGTTCCAGAAATGAATTAAAGCACATTTATCCTTAACAGTTATGTTCCAATAAGCTGTGTTCTTATAACTTTGAGCATATTAGCAAAACCCAGCTCTATCAAAATCTCCAAGGAGCTTACGGGTCAGGAAAGAAAGGGCAGTCACTCAGCCAAAATAATAATAATAATAATTATATATATATATATATATATATATATATATATGATTTACAGCTTCAAAGGGCAAAGAGCCAAGAATAAGAAGTGTTCCATGGCCAGATAAGAAAATTTTCCTGTTCAGACAGAGGTATCAAGAATTCCATCCATCCCAGCAAAGTTAAAAATCCCAGCTTTGTTTTCCTTCGATTTTAACATAAGAAGGTGGCTCTATCCTTGTGTAAGAAATTTATTCAAAAAGGCAATGCTTTCTTTCTGATTGGTCTACAGATAGAGCTTCTTCAACAATGGAAAGACGAGAGGTTGACAGGGGAACTCAGCGGCCAGTAGACACAATGCTGGTCAACAAACCAGAGTCCCAGTGGCCTGAGAGAGTGCTGAGACTGCTGTGAAGATACTGCTGTGAAGCCTCTTAGTAGAAAGAGGCTCACACGGACTCTGCAAAAGACGTAACTGCAAATATTTAAGACAAAATTACTTAGTAGTTATTCACACCTTGATGTTGGCATTTCTTTAAAGTTCTGCCTTAAAGTCAACATGACCCAGATTTGAGTCTCAGTTTAAAGGCAGAGGAACCAGAGATCAAATTGCCAACACCGCTGGATCATCGAAAAAGTAAGAGAGTTCCAGAAAAACATCTATTTCTGCTTTATTGACTATCCCAAAGCCTTTGACTGTGTGGATCACAATAAACTATGGAAAATTCTGAAAGAGACCACCTGACCTGTCTCTTCAGAAATCTGTATGTAGGTCAGGAAGCAACAGTTAGAACTGGACATGGAACAACAGACTGTTTCCAAATAGGAAAAGGAGTACATCAAGGCTGTATATTGTCACCCTGCTTATTTAACTTATATGCAGAGTACATCATGAGAAACACTGAGCTGGATGAAGCATAAGCTGGAATCAAGATTGCCAGGAGAAATAGCAATAACCTCAGATATGCAGATGACATCACCTTACAACAGAAAGTGAGGAAGAACTAAAGAACCTCTTGCTGAAAGTCAAAGAGGAGAGTAAAAAAGTTGGCTTAAAGCTCAACATTCAGAAAAGTGATGGCATCCGGTCCCATCACTTCATGACAAATAGATGAGGAAACAATGGAAAGAGTGGCTGACTTTATTTTTTGGGGCTCCAAAATCACTGCAGATGGTGATTGCAGCCATGAGATTAAAAGATGCTTGCCCCTTGGAAGAAAAGCTATTACCAACCTAGACAGCTTATGGAAAAGCAGAGGCATTACTTTGCCAACAAGGTCCGCCTAGTCAAAGCTATGGTTTTTCCAGTGGTCATGTATGGATGTGAGAGTTGGACTATAAAGAAAACTGAGCGCCGAAGAATTGATGCTTTTGAACTGTGGTGGAGAAGACTCTTGAGGGTCCCTTGGACTGCAAGGAGATCCAACCAGTCCATCCTAAAGGAGATCAGCCCTGAGTGTTCATTGGAAAGACTGATGTTGAAGCTGAAACTTCAATACTTTGGCCACCTGATGCAAATAGCTGACTCATTTGAAAAGACCCTGATGCCGGGAAAGATTGAGGGCAGGAGAAGAAGGGGATGACAGAGGATGAGATGGTTGAATGGCATCATTGACACAATGGACATGAGTTTGAGTAAACTCTGGGAGTTGGTGATGGACAGGGAAGCCTGGTGTGCTGCAGTCCATGAGGTCGCAAAGAGCTGGATACAACTGAGCAACTGAACTGAACTGAACTTTCCATATTTTGGGGGGTGACATATTAATATGTTACATACTGACCTTTCTGTAGCTCTGTTTTCTTATGGGTACCATAGAGATCATAACAGTTTCTATTTCTTGGGGTAGTTCTGAGAATCAGAAGGAACCAAGCATGTAAAATGCATAGCACAATGCCTAGAATGCAAGTGTAAATAAATGATAAACTACTGATCTTCCTGTCTCCTTTTAATTGTAAACAGTCTTCTCCGTCCTACAAATACAGGACAATGAACGCAACTAGTGATAGTGTATGTTCGTTTCCACTGAGTTGCTTCCTCAAACTGTAGGAAGACACAGCTGAGTGACAAGTCATGAATGAACATTCATAGCCCCTGAAGAGAGCTATTCGTCAGACCATGGGGCCACTTATGTATGCTGAACTGAAGATTTAAACGCCTGTCTCAACAGGATCAAGGCCTGTTTTTTATAACTGTAACTGCAGGCAGAGTGCACAGAAGTAAACAAATCTCTTCTGAGCAAATGACCTTGACACTCAAAAGTAAAGATGATGAGAGATGGCACAGATCATAAACAGCATTCTTGAGCCTTAAAAATAATTCTATTAATACTCAAACAATTATCATTTCTACTGACTGTTTAGCATCTTCAATTTAGCAAGTTAAAATACAAAACTATATCTTTTTATTTTAAAAAAAGAGAGAAAAGTCAGTTAGAAGTAGCTTCTACGAGGGTCACCAAGGACATAGGAGTTGCCCAGTCACTATGTGACTTTGGGTGACTTTCTTCATTATCCTAGGTATCAAGTTCCCCTTACAGAAAACAAGACAACTAGGAGAGCTTGGTGGGTTTTTTCTTTTTTTTATATATTTTTATTCATTTATTTGGCTCCACTGGGCCTTAGCAGTGGTATGCAGGATCTTCAGTCTTCATTGTGGCTGCAGTATCTTTAGACGCAGCATGTAAACTCTTAGTTGCAGCCTATGGGATCTAATCCCCTGATCAAAACTGGGCCCCCGACACTGGGAGCTCGGAGTCTTAGCCACTGGACCACCGGGAAGTCCCAAGCTTTGTGATTTTCAAACCTTTTGTGGGTCCTGACATCCTTTCTTCCAATGAATGATTATGTGGAAGCTGATATGGATGAGCAGGAGTGGAGAGTCCAGGGCCCCTATAAGCTCACTACTGTCTCCAGTCCTGACCTGTAGCTCCCAAAGGGCTGCCTGGAGCACAATTTGGGTACTCTGGCTCATAAGCTGTACCACTCTCTAACTCTGTAGGGCTTAATCATGTACACTTATGGTTTATCCTTCACTCTCTGGGCCACACAATTAAGACACTCTGCTGCCTTCCAACAGGGGCAAGTTCAAAACCCATTTAGAACTTGAAAATTAAGCATAGATGGCTGGATCTGCATAACTAAATCCAAGAAGTGGTAACAAATGCAGAGATGCACTGACATGAAGAATACTCAAACCTTCCAAATAAAACCCATCAACTTGACATGTGATAGGAAGTTTCAGATTTTGCTCTATGACTTCTCAGAGAACTGGTTCATCAGTCTCCTTCCTTCCCTTCCTGACTGTATCTTAGATCCAATTTAGAGGATGCTGAGCCATTAGCCACTAGGTTGGGTCCTTTTTAATGCAGCTATAAAGGAAATGTCTTTAACATTATATCTAGGTCTGAAATATACCGACTCCTGTTTAAAATGATAATACCACATCCAGAATTCTATAATTACTATGTAAATTCTATTTTGAGATTTTAAATTTAAGAGCTTATAATTTCTTATGGAAATAAAATTTGCAAGAATTATAAATGGATTTTGCACACAGGAAAAAGATATACTTATCTATTCTTAATAAATTCCTTGGATGAAATGCCTAACTACACAGGATATAAAATGACCTTTGAAGACTGGGATGTTGACAGATTCCAAAAAAAGAATAAGAAGCATCAAACCACTATTTACTTTAAATTTATAGCCACTCGTTAGCAGGGTCTTTAATCATCAAAGACACTGTGTTTAGTATTCAACTTGCTGTATACACTCAACCAATTTCCCCAGCAACTGCTCTTGGAAGTTCAAGTTGAGGAAAGGACTGAAGTTTCCCACATCCACACTGCAACGTCAAAGCAAGAAAAGCAGAACGCCTTGTATTAGAACGCACTGTGGCTGCTCTCCAGGACAAAGGTTTGCGAGGGCCCTGATGACACAGGCCACGTGAGCTACCCAGAGTTTCTCAAGCTAGAGTGGTACACACAAGACTGTCTCCAGGAAGTCTTTGTGACCTTGAGTTTGGGAGGTTTCTCCAAGACTATTTGCCACTAGATTTGGGCTTCCATCCTGTTTACCGTATGCTTTCTTTGAGCCCAGTAGCAAAAGACAAAAGGAACATGTGTCTAAAAGGCAGCTGTGTCAAGTCCATCAGCTAACTGACAGGTTCAATTCATTAATCTCTGGAGTGGACTGGTGCTGACTAGGGACACAGAGTACATGTGAGGAGAGCGTAGCTAAGGCACTAAGGCCTGACTTAGCATAGGAACAGGCCTGACAGGAATGGCAGACTTGTGTTCATGAGTAGTTAGACACCAGCAGGGGCCTGTAGTCAGCTGGTTTGTTCCTGCACAGCCTTGCCAGTTGTTAAAATACTGTAATACTGCTGAAGTGAAGTAAAGTGAAGTGAAGTCGCTCAGTCGTGTCTGACTCTTTGCGACCCCATGGACTGTAGCCTATCAGGCNGTAGTTAGACACCAGCAGGGGCCTGTAGTCAGCTGGTTTGTTCCTGCACAGCCTTGCCAGTTGTTAAAATACTGTAATACTGCTGAAGTGAAGTAAAGTGAAGTGAAGTCGCTCAGTCGTGTCTGACTCTTTGCGACCCCATGGACTGTAGCCTATCAGGCTCCTCTGTCTATGGGATTTTCCAGGCGAGAGTGCTGGAGTGGATTGCCATTTCCTTCTCCAGGGGTCTTCCCGACCCAGGAATTGAACCTGGGTCTCCCGCATTGCAGGCAGATGCTTTACCGGCTAAGCCACCGGGGAAGCCCCAAGTGGTTGTTAAATATTTTGAACAAATATCGCAGACATCAGATTACACAGTCCTGAAAAGGAGGTACAGAAGCCTTGAGAGGAGCTGGCAGGGAAGTGGGCCAGGACATCTCAAGGGGACTTAAATAGAGAGCATGAAGGAAACAATATTTCAGGAGGACCTTCTTGACATGTGGGTCTTCTGTGTGATCTCCCCAGGAACTGCAGAGGGAGGGCGTTTGGAATCCTGTGCCTGATGGAGGTGACAAGTTGTTGTTTGCTCCCGGCACTTCGTGGGAAGTGGCTCATTGGTCACTTCATGATAGACAATCTGTTTATTTAGACAGAGCCTGGCCTAAGGATTGGAGGCAGGAGGAGAAGGGGACGATAGAGGATGAGATGGCTGGATGGAATCACCGACTAGATGAACGTGAGTCTGAGTGAACTCCAAGAGATGGTGATGGACAGGGAGGCCTGGCGTGCTGCGATTCATGGGGTCGCAAAGAGTCAGACACGACTGAGTGACTGAACTGAACTGAACTGAGCTGGCCTCACCTGCCTTAGATACCCAGATGGAAACAACTTCGGCTTTGAGATTTTTCTGACTAATACTCTAATACTAATTTTCCTGCCTAATACTTCTTGGAAATCTCAGTCCTTCGCCGCCAGCCTCCTGCCCCAGGGCACAGGCAGTGAGATGGCAGCTGGGCGCAAAGAGATAAGGGCAGAGGACTATCTCTTCTGATTTGCTCCAGCAGGAGCCGTGGGGGTGCAAGTCACAGCCCAGGAATGAGAAAGAGTCTTGTGTGAGGTGAGGTGGGAGGAGGGAGAGCAGGGCCTCCTCCAGAAGCCGGGTCAGTGACAGGCCCCCAGCAAAGGCAGCTGCATGGGGACCCAGGGTCCTGACAGAAGGAGCCAAGCCAGAGCCAGACAAGCACAGCTCACAAGGACAGCGAGCGAGTCGCAGGGTGGGTGAGCCCGATGCAGGTGACCCTGGTGACTGTAACTGGAAACCACCAGTCCCTGGAAGAACAGTTTCCTAACAACACACAGAAACAAAATGCAAACCAAGAATGAAGTCAGCTTGGGAAGTGGATGTGCTGAGAAGCTGTGACAGAATGACTACCATAAGGACACTACTCACAGATACCGGCATGCAGACGGGCCAAGATTCTGACAAACTGTGGGTCCAGAGGTACTGGGCCAACACACGGACCGGAGTCTCCAGAGGGCTGTGGAACCACAACCAGCAAGAACATGCAGCGAAGGGAGGAAAGGGACTCAATAGCAAATGCACAGCTCAGGTCAGAGCAGACCCCATCGGGCTGGGCACCTGAAGCAGCGGCTCCCCCAGAGGCTGGGGCTGTCTACCTCATGTTCATGGCCTGGTAACAGCCAGACTACCAGTGACAACCTAAGTTTACCTTGTAGAAAATCTTCTCACAATAGCAGCCCTGGAATGTTTACAACAAAATAACCAGCTTTCCATGAAAGCATCCCTCAGTGAGGTTAGAATGAAGTCCTTTTGTGGTAGATAAATCTGAGCCCAAATTATTTCCCTACAGCATAAACTATTACATGCAGGCTGTTAAACAAACAGATGGTTGCCTCTCTTTGGACCGCAGTGTACTGTCCCCCCGTTTCTTGAAGGCAAGACTCCAGCTTCCACGACTTTCCTTGACTTCCAGAGAGCAGATGTGAACTTTCTCAGAGGAGCAGCCAAGAAACCACCTGAGGCAAGATTAAAGGGACCAGGGAAGCTCATCAAGATCAGGAGACCTGAGACACTGCACACACCCTAATCTTGTCAGCAACCAAACACTGAAGTATTGTTATAAAAGTGAAGTGAAGTCNCTTTCTCAGAGGAGCAGCCAAGAAACCACCTGAGGCAAGATTAAAGGGACCAGGGAAGCTCATCAAGATCAGGAGACCTGAGACACTGCACACACCCTAATCTTGTCAGCAACCAAACACTGAAGTATTGTTATAAAAGTGAAGTGAAGTCACTCAGTCTGTCCGACTCTTTGTGACCCCACCAGGCTCCCCCATCCATGGGGTTTTCCAGACAAGGGTACTGGAGTGGGTTGTCATTTCCTTCTCCAGGGAGTCTTCCCAACCCAGGAATCGAACCCAGGTCTCCCGCATTGTAGGGAAACGTTTTACCATCTGAGTCCCCAAGCTTTGTTATAAAACTCCTCATCAAATCCTCTCAGGTTGGGACACATAGTTTTTGAGGCAGGAGTCTGCTGTGTCCCTCTTTGCCTAGCAAAGCAATAAAGCTTCACTTTTCTACTTCACAGACAGGCTAAGCTATTGGCATCAGCTTCACCTAACTTGGTGTTGCCTATGACTCTCAACACTCACACTGTCATCCATAGTCAATCTTCCAAAGTCATCCATAACCAGCCTTAAGCAATGTGTGTGGGGGGAGGGGGGAGGGGAGTGGAGACATTTTATTTTATGATCAACTTCAGTACCAAATCCACAGGGCCTGTCTCATAATGAAATCATAATAATAACAGCATTAACTTATCCATTTTTTTAAAAAAATTTTGTTTTTGAGGGTTTTCTTGTTAGTGTGTGCTGTTTTTTTGTGGATTTTTTTTTTTTTTTTGAGGGTTTTTATTTTCAAAACCTGCCATCCTGAAACTTATGTTCTAGTTGGGGGAGACAAATTAACAATAAAATACATAAGGTGCCCAATGGCACTATGGGCTATGGAAAAGAATAAAGCCATAAACGGAAGAATGAAGAATAAAGGGAAGGATGTGCTGAGGAAGCATTGGCAGGAGAGAGGCAAGGATGGACCTCTCTGAAGGGTGAGCTTGGAGGGCGGCAGCCCAGGCCGGTGTGGAGGTGCGTAGGGTGGTACAAGGTAAGGTCCGAGAGGCCAGGCCTGGGACCCAGGGGCATGGCTCCAGGTAAGTCTTGGTTGTTGTTGTTGTTGTAGTGGTTTTAGTCTCTAGACCCCGTGGACTGTAGCCTAGTAGGCTCCTCTGTCCATGGGATTCTCCAGGCAAGAATATTGGAGTGGGTTGCCATTCCCTTCTCCAGAGGATCTTCCCGACCCAGGGATCAAACCCAGGTCTCCTGCACTGCAGGCAAATGCGTTACCCTCTGAGCTACCAGAGAAGGAGGTTGTGTCCAACTCTTCTGCAACCCCATGGACTGTCCCATTAATTGTAGCCACCAGGCTCCCTGGTGGCTTAGGTGGTACAGCATCTGCCTACAGTGTGGAAGACTGGGTTCAATCCCTGGGTTGGGAAGATCTCTTGGAGAAGGGAATGGAACCCACTTTGGGGGGCTTCTCTTGTAGCTCAGTCAGTAAAGAATCTGCCTGCAGTGCAGGAGACCCGGGTTCAATCCCTGGATTGGGAAGATCCCCTGGAGAAGGAAATGGCAGCCCACTCCAGTATCCTTGCCTGGNTGGAGAAGGGAATGGAACCCACTTTGGGGGGCTTCTCTTGTAGCTCAGTCAGTAAAGAATCTGCCTGCAGTGCAGGAGACCCGGGTTCAATCCCTGGATTGGGAAGATCCCCTGGAGAAGGAAATGGCAGCCCACTCCAGTATCCTTGCCTGGAGAATCCCATGGACAGAGGAGCCTGGTAGGCTGCAATCCATGGGGTCGCAAAGAGTTGGGCACGACTGAGCGACTAACACTTACTTACTTAGGCTCCTCTGTCCATGATATTTCCCAGGCAAGAAAACTGGAGTGGGTTGCTGTTTCCTTCTCCGGGGGATCTTCCTGACCCAGGGACAGAACCCATGTCTCCTGCATTTCACAGGGACTGTCTACCAGTGAGTCCCCTGGGAAGCCCAAGTCCTGTTAAGTTTGGATTAAGTTCTGAGTCAGATAAGAAGCTACCAAGGGACTAACATAATATGACTTACATTTTAAAAGGATCCTTTGGTGTGTTAAGAAGAAACTGCAGGAGGATAGATTACATGTGGGAAAAGCTAGTTAGAAGATTCAACAATAACCCAGAAGACAGATGACAGTAGCAGGGATCAAGGAGTAGCAGTGGAGATGACAAAAAATGTTTAGGTTTACTCTGAAGGCGAATTGACAGGATTTGCTGATGGACTGGATATGAGATAAAAGAGAAAGAAAGAAGTTAAGGATGACTCCTAGGATTCTGCCTAAGTGAGCAAAAGGACGGAAGCAGTTTTCTGAGGCGAGAGGGCCTCAAAGAACAGGTATGTATATGTACACATGCAGGGGCAGAGGAATCAGGAATTTGGTTTAGGGTATGAGGCTCAGCAGGCGAAGAATCCGCCTGCAATGCAGGAGACCTGGGTTCGGTCCTAGGGTTGAGAAGATCCCACGGAGAAGGGAAAGCCTGGAGAATTCCATGGACTGTATAGTCCAAGGGGTCGCAAAGAGTTAGACACGACTGAGCAACTTTCCCTTCATTTCATGTCAAATTTGGAAACTCTAATAGAAATCTAAGCGATGAGGTCACGTACATGGTTAGTTTAAATGTCAGGCCAGAGATCCAAGCTGGAGAGAGAAATCTGGGACTCAGCAGGGCACCGAGGGCATTTAAGGCCCTGACACTGGATAAAATCACTCAGCAAGTGCGTGATGACAGAGTAAAGCGCTGACGACTCAGCCCCAGGCTCTCCAACACTAAAGGGCTGGGGAGGAAGGAGTCAGGCAAAAGAGACTAAAACTAAATAGACAAGTAAGAAGAGGCTGCTTCCCTGAAAGCCCAGTGAAGAAAGGATTCAAGAAGGAAAAAAGTCAATGCTGCTCACAGATCAAGAACGCTTAGGAACTTCCCTGGTGATCCAGTGGCTAAGAATCCGTACTCCCAATGCAAGCCGTATGGGTCTGATCCCTGGTCAGGGAACTAGATCCCACATGCTGCAACTAAGGGTCCCATGTGCCAGCAACTAAGACCTGGCGCAGCCAAATAAATAAATATTTAAACAAAAAAGAATAAGAAGAAGGCTTTTGATCTAACAATGACAAGAGCTATTTCCATGGAGTGATGGAGCTAGAAGCCAGGTTGGAGGGGTTGAGGAGAAACAAGGAAAAGAGGAACTGGAAACAGCAAGTGTAGATGACTCTCTTGAGGGTTTTTCAGAGAGCAGAGAGCAGAGGAATGAGATTATACCCAGAGGGGGATTTGGGGTCTAGGGTGGGTATTTTGTGAAGACGGGAGCTATTAAAACATGTCTGTACAATCATGAGAATGGCCAGCAGAGAAGAAACCCATAATGCAGGCGATTACCAGAAGTGCCAACGCTGAGCAGAGCAAAGCAGAAACAGGAAGAGAAGAACAGACAGGGACGGGTCTCCCGCAGAAACAAGAGGCAAGAGGGAAGAGGGAAGGAAGCTGACGGGTGTGGGGTGGGCGGCGGGTGTGCTCATTCTCTTCTGACAGCTTCCGTTTTCTTGATGAAATAGGAAACCAAGAGCAGCTGAGAGAAAGGTTGAAGGAGGTAACGGGGATTTGCAAAGAGAGCAGAAAATACTACACAGTGACCCAGGAGGGTGAACAGGTTGGGGAAAAATTGTGTGATGGATGGGCAACAAGGAGGCTCCACTTGAAGTGGGAGGCTATGAATTTAAATGAACTTATTATGAAGATGTAGAGAAAAGGGAACCCTTGTATGTTGGTAACGAGAATGTAAATTGGTGCAGCCACTAATGTGTGGAGTTTAGCCACTCCACACTAAAACAGTATGGAGTTTTCTCAAAAACCTAAAGCAAACTGTCATACGACCCAAAAATTCCACTCCTGGGTATTCATCTGAAAAAAAACAAAATCAGTAATTCGACAAGATATATGTACTCCAATATTCACAGCAGCACTACTTATAATTGCTAAGATATGGAAGCAACTCAAGTGTCCATCAACAGATGAATGAAAAAAGAAGATGGAGTATGTATATACCATGGAATACTACTCAGCCATAAACAAGGACAAAATTTTGCCATTTGCAACAACATGAATGGACTTGGGGAGTATCAGGCTAAGTTAAATGTCAGACCACTTATATACATAGCATTTAAAAAATAAAACAAACTAGTAAGTATAACAAAAAAGAAACAGACACACAGATATAAAGAACAAACTAGTGGTTACTAGTGGGGAGAAGAGGAGGAGGAGGGGTAAGATGCAAAGAGGATTAAGTGGTACACGTTATTATGCACAAAATAAATACACTATCAGGATATACCATACAATGGGGAATATCACCAGTATCTTGTAACAGCTGTAAATGGAGTATAACCTTTAAAAATTTTGAATCACTATGTTGTGTACTTGTAACGTATATACATTGAATGTCAACTATATTTCAAATTATATAAAATAAAAAAAAAAGGGGGGATCTTGTCACTGTGGTGGTGTGTTAAGAGGCCCAGGAGCTAAATGCATGAGAGCTGGGTTTCCAAAGCCCACCATGTGGCAGGCATTATGCCTCATACATTTTGACTCTCATTATGGCTGCCCCATGAGAAGGCAGGCATTACTATCTCCATTTTACAAATGAGGGAACCTATACAGAGAGGCCAAACGATGTACCCAAACCACAGAAAAAAGCAGAACCAGAATTCAAACCAGGCAGTCTAATGCAGCAGCATCCCCACCCATGCTATGCAAAACAGTTGTCTCAGATTGGAGTACTCCTTTCCACTTTCAGACCTTTATAACAGCTTCCAAAACAACCTTTTTTCCATGAAATGTCTAGATTTTAAATCCAATAGAAACTTTTCAATGGTCACCTCAATTCAAAGCAGTGAACAGTTGTTCTCTTTGGGATGAGAAGTAATGCAGAGGCAGCAGGAG
Source organism: Neotragus moschatus (assembly GCA_006410615.1). Taxonomy (NCBI): domain Eukaryota; kingdom Metazoa; phylum Chordata; class Mammalia; order Artiodactyla; family Bovidae; genus Neotragus; species Neotragus moschatus. The sequence continues at coordinate 52,991 of SJYA01001908.1, read as the reverse complement.
GGGAGGGAAAGAGGAAAGATTAAATGAACTACAATTCTGAGCCTAGAAGAAGAAGGATAAGAAATAAGTTAGTTCTTGCTTAGAACTAAAGGAGGCTGACTGATCCCAATTACTATGTCCTAAAAATCAGAGTAGATCTTCAATAAATGGTGTTGGGAAAACTGGACAGTTACACGTAAAAGAATGAAATTAGAACACTTCCTAACACCATACACAAAGATAAACTCATGATGGATTAAAGACCTAAATGTAAGACCAAGAAACTATAAAACTCTTAGAGGAAAACCCAGGCAGAACACTCGATGACATAAATCAAAGCAAGATCCTCTATGACCCACATCCTAGAGTAACAGAAATAAAAGCAAAAGTAAACAAGTGGCACCTGATTAAACTTAAAAGCTTTTGCACAGCAAAGGAAACTATAAGCAAGATGAAAAGATAACCCTCAGAATGGGAGAAAATAATAGCAAATGAAACCACTGACAAAGGATTAATTTCCAAAATATACAAGCAGCTCATAGAACTCAATACCAGAAAAACAAACAACCCAATCAAAAAGTGGGGAAAAGACCTAAGCAGACATTTCTCCAAAGAAGACATACAGATGGCTAACAAACACATGAAAAGATGCTCAACATCACTCATTATTAGAGAAGTGCAAATCAAAACTACAGTGAGATATCACCGCACACCGGGTCAGAATGGCCCTCAACAAAACGTCTACAAACAACAAATGCTGGAGAGGGTGTGGAGAAAAGGGAACGTTCTTGCACTGCTGATGGGAATGTAAATTTATACAGCCACTATGGAAGACGTATGGTGATTCCCTAAAAAACTAGGAATAAAACCACGATAGGACCCAGCAATCCCACTCCTAGGCATATACCCTGAGGAAACCAAAATTGAAAGAGACACATGTATCCCATTGTTCATTGCAGCACTATTTACAATAGCTAGAACATAGAAGCAACCTAGATGGCCATCAACAAATGAATGGATAAAGAAGTTGTGGTACATATACACAATGGAATATTACTCAGCCATAAAAAGGAATGCATTTGAGTCCATTCTAATGAGGTGGATAAACCTAGAACCTATTATACAGAGTGAAGTGAGTCAGAAAGATAAAGATAAACACCGTATTCTAACACATATATACGGAATCTAGAAAAATGGTACTGAAGAATTCATTTACAGGGCAACAATGGAGAAACAGACAGAAAATANTGCATTTGAGTCCATTCTAATGAGGTGGATAAACCTAGAACCTATTATACAGAGTGAAGTGAGTCAGAAAGATAAAGATAAACACCGTATTCTAACACATATATACGGAATCTAGAAAAATGGTACTGAAGAATTCATTTACAGGGCAACAATGGAGAAACAGACAGAAAATAGACAAATGGACATGGGGAGAGGGGAGGAGAGGATGAGATGAATGGGGAGAGTAACATGGAAAGTTACATTACCATATGTAAAATAGATAGCCAACAGGAATTTGCTGTATGGCTCAGGAAACTCAAACAGGGGCTCTGTATCAACCTAGAGGGGTGGGATAGGGAGGGAGCTTCAAAAGGGGGGGGATATATGTACACCTATGGCAGATTCATGTTGAGGTTTGACGAAAAACTGCAAAACTCTGTAAAGCAATTATCCTTCAATAAAAAATAAATTAATTAAAAAAAATCAGAACAGAACCATAAAGGAGTTTAAAAGTATTTTTTTCCCCACAGAGTTCTTAAAGACAATGACAGGCACACACCTTACTTGCTGGCAATGCGGATGATGTTGCCAGATGATGAAGTCATCATCTTTTCAGCCAACATTTTCTTAGTGCCTGAGTGCTCTTGAAAAATACATATTTGGAAATAAATACAACTTTCCACATTAGAAAAAAATACTATTTGGGTTCCTTAATATTGAAAACAACAGTAACAACAGCACCAGAATAACAGCAACTGACTATCTATGTATGGCAAACACTATGACAGGTCCCTTATACTGTTCCCTGAGTTAAACCTACTCCACGAGGCAAGCATTCTGATTCCCATTCTGTAGACAATTCTAGAGCTCAGAGGGGTTAAGAAATGTGGCCCAAGTCACATAACCAGTAAGCGGCAGAACTCTGAATCTGCGAACATCTGGGCCTGGATTAGGCAATAAACAGGGAGGAGACAGGCTTACAACCAGAAATAGTCACTAACTAGGTCAAAGAACTGTCACTAAACTTAAATAATAGACTTTTAAGCAATTCAGTCAGGGAAACTTACAAAAGGGTTGTTACCTAAATTCAGAGTATACTTCATAAGAGGAACACTAAAGTCTCCATGACACACAACAGGCCCACATGGCTATTTTCTGAAGTGTTGTTTTTTTTTTAATGTATTTTAATTGGAGGCCAATTACTTTACAATATTATCATTGTTTCTGCCATACACTGACATGAATCACCCATGGGTGTACATGTGTTCCCCATCTTGAACACCCCTCCCACTTCCTTCTTTCTGAAATTTTAAAAGATCAAAACAAAACAAAAAAAACCAATTCCACTCTCTCCCTATTGAACCAAGTGCTCCCTGCCTCTAAATGCATTTGGAGGGAGATCAGAAAGAGACTCAGACAAAAGGGCCTCCAGGAAACCACTCCTTGCCCTGGTTTTACCAGGGAGGCTGTCCTTTGAAGTCTCTCCCAACAGTTTCACTTAGATGTTTTTCTCTCCAAGACAAGGAATGATTCCTCAGAGATCCACCACTGGAAGGCAGAGAAACAAACTATCACATACGTGTATGTCAGGAGTTTTTTGTTTGTTTAATATTAGTTCTGCTTAAACTTTGCTTCTTACCTGGATCCACATCAGAAGAGCAAGGAATAGAACAAGCTTCCTCAGAACTAAAAGCCTCACTGTTGGTCTCCTGGCTGGGTCTCTGCAACACATAATCCCTTATGTCATAAGCTGATGGCAGGTCCAAAGCATTGCTCTCCTCTGTATGGCTACCTGGAGTGGTCTCTTGGGTTGCCATAGCCCTGCATGAAAAAAATGAGACAATTCAATATAGAAGGCACTGCATGAGAGAAGTCTCCATTATAGCCATGGCTTAAAGCACCTTAAAGGCCAAACAACAGTAGAATCAGAATAATTTACTTTTCTGTTATTAATGGTTTTGTCTTCATTTTAGATCCAGTATTTGTTTACTATGTCTCTCCATTATGAGAAATAAATAATTATCAGTACAGAAAGAAGCCATAAATAATTTCAGCTGGAAAATGAACTGCATGTCTGATAAAGATGAAATACTGTGCAGCAGTACAATCCAAGGACTGAATAAATATTTAACAATATGGGAAACTGTCCATGATATATTAAATGGAAAAAAATTTAAAAACTACAGGTAGGGTTTCATCTAGATTTTATAAAATATCATGTGTGAGATGCGTGTATATGAAATATACAGACCTATAGCTAAAGAAAGGGCTTCCCAAGTGGCACTAATGGTAAAGAATCCACCTTCTAAAGCAGGAGACATAAGAGATCCCCTGGAGGAAGGCATGGCAACCCACTCCAGTATTCTTGCCTGGAGAATCTCATGAACATAAGAGCCTGGAGGGCTACAGTCCATAGGATTTCAAAGAAGAGGACACGACTGAAGCAACTTAGCACGCATGTACACACCTACATAGCTAGAAAAAACAAGTCTGGAATGGTATGAAAAGTAAAAGNACCCACTCCAGTATTCTTGCCTGGAGAATCTCATGAACATAAGAGCCTGGAGGGCTACAGTCCATAGGATTTCAAAGAAGAGGACACGACTGAAGCAACTTAGCACGCATGTACACACCTACATAGCTAGAAAAAACAAGTCTGGAATGGTATGAAAAGTAAAAGTGAGAGTGTTAGTAGCTCAGTCATGTCCAACTCTTTGTGACCCCATGGACTGCAGCCTGCCAGGCTCCTCAGTCCATGGAATTCTCCAGTATACTCCATCTTAATTCCAGTGATAATTAATTCAGTGGTTTAATTCTTGGGTAGTGAGGTTACGGGTGACTTGCATCTTCTTCTGTAACCTTCAGACAACTGTTAACATGCCAGGCCTCGAGGATACAAAGGTGAGTATGATAGATACTTCCTTTGAATTGCTTACATTTGGATGATCCAAACACAGAGACAGACAACGCTAACACCATGATAAGGTGGAGAGACACCCAGAGAGGGGTAGAGCCTTTGGAAGGCTCTTTGCCAGCCCTGCCCACCTCTCTGTAAAGTAATTATAGGCCTGGGGAGATCATGGACCCTCTGCTACTCTCTGCCTCATCAGCTGTCATCAGTAAATCTTACTAAGGTCAACATTATGCCTTGTGACTGCCATGGGCCATCAAGCACCACGAAGAGAAGACACATGGTCAGATCTGCAGATTTGGCAGCTGAACAGCAACGGATTTGCAGGGCCTAAGTAAGCCCAGTGGCAGGCAATTTCAGAAGCAACAGGAATTCAATCACCTGCTGTGGTCCCAGGGAGGAAGAACATGTGAATGAGGGCAGGACACTAGCAGCCAAGAGCAGAGGGCAGGGTAAGCACATATTTAGGAACAGAGATGAGAGTCAAACTTAATAACTAAGTGGATAAAGGGGCTAAAGAGGAACCAGGAGTCAACAAGGAGTGACAGCTTCAGTGATGGGGCTATATTATCAATTGACTTAGGGCAGACAGGAGAAACAGGCTTGGGAGGAGGCAGTATTCCAAATTATGGACTACTATCCAGCTGTTAAAATGACAGTCAGAACTTGAAAGATGTATGTCTGAATGACAGAAGCAATTTCAGAATAACATGAACAGTATACTAATATGAGAAGTTAACATTTATTGAGTGCTTACTGGATGCCTGGCACTGTGCTAAGAGCTTCCTCCACAACAGTCCTATGAGGCAGGCAATCTTATTACATATCACCCTCATTTACAGTCAGATAGTCAGTGCCCAAACACAGCAGAAGCAGAGTAACTCACCCAAGGAAACCTGTGTAGAAAGTACCAACCTAGGATGAACCCAGCTCCAAGACCTGCCAGCCTTCTGTGCCTGCAGAGCCTCCTGACTGCAGCCCAAGCTACCACCTGATCCGGCAAAAATAGGGAGGTATAAAAACAAAGCAACAGAGATATGGCAAGGTCATTCTTGTCTGAGGGCACCCAGTCACATGCCATTGTGGACATTCCTTCAGGCAGACAGTGAGCCAAGACATCAGCCGATTGTTTCTGAAAGGAGTGATCAAGATTCCCAAAGAAGTAAGAACATCCTGTCTTTGCACAGGTGCTGAATTAGCCTACTAAGCCTGAAGTTTCAGCAAACATATCTGCTGCAGGCTTCTGTGGCTCTTCCTTCTGCTCTCATCTTACCAAACACTGCTCTAGAGGCTTCTGGAAGGGAACAAGCAGGTCAGTGAATGACAACCAAGTATCCTGCCTGTCTACAAAGGTGCCTTGGAATCAGCCAAGGGTCTCCCGCATTGCAGGCAGATTCTTAACCAACTGAGCTATCAGGGAAGCCACATATATACAATGTAATATTCTGCCATATGAAAGACTAAATCTTGCCATTTGCAGCAAAGTGAATGGAGCTAGAGGGCATTACAAATGAAATGAGTGGGAGAAAGACAAATACTTTATGATCTCTCTTATATGTAGAATCCAAAAAAGCTTTATATGTATATATATAATGTATTCACATGTGCCTTCCCTGATAGCTCAGTTGGTTTTGGTTTTGGATTTAAAAAATCACTGCCAAGACTGATATCACCTCTATTTTCTTATAGGATTTTCANTGACCACTTCCAATTTGCCTTGATTCATGGACCTGAAATTCAGGTTCCTATGCAATATTGCTCTTTAGAGTGTCAGACCTTGCTTCTATCACCAGTCTCATTCACAACTGGGTATTGTTTTCGCTTTGGCCCCATCCCTTCATTCTGGAGTCATTTCTCCATTGATCTCCAGTAGCATATTGGGCACCTACTGACCTGGGGAGTTACTCTTTCAGTATTCTATCATTTTGCCTTTTCATACTGTTCATACTGAATCAGCCATAGGTATGCATATATCCACTCCTTTTTGAAACTCCCTCTGTATCAGCTCTTTAGGTTGATACAGAGCCCCTGTTTGAGTTTCCTGAGCCATACACCAAATTCCTGTTGGCTATCTATTTTGCAAATGGTAATGTAAGTTTCCATGTTATTGTTTCCGTACATCTCACCCTCTCCTCCCCTCTTCCCATGTCCATATTTCTATTCTCTATGTCTCTTTCTCCATTGTTGCCCTGTAAATAAATTCTCAGTACTATTTTTCTAGATTTCTTATATATGCATTAGAATACAGTATTTATCTTTCTGTTTCTGACTCACTTCACTCGGTATAATAGGTTCTAGGTTCATCCACCTCATTAAAACTGACCCAAATGCATTTCTTTTTCTGGCAGAGTAATATTCCATTGTTTATATGTACCATAGCTACTTTATCTGTTCTTCTGTTGATGGACATCTAGGTTGCTTCCATGTTCTTACTACTGTAAATAGTGCTGCAATGAACAATGAGATATAAGTCTTTTTCAGTTTTGGTTTCCTCAGAGTATATTCCTAGAAGTGGGATTCCAGGGCCATATGGTGGTTTTATTCCTAGTTTTTGAAGGAATCACCATACCATCTTCCATAGTGGCTATATCAATTTACATTCCCACCAAAGTGCAAGGGTGTTCCCTTTTCTCCGCACCCTCTCCAGCATTTATTGCTTTTAGACTTTTTGATGAGGGCTATTCTGACTGGTGTGAAGTGATATCTCCTAGTGGTTTTGATTTGCAATTCTCTAATAATGAGCAATATTGAGCATCTTTCCATGTGTTTGCTAGCCATCTGTATGTTTTCTTTGGAGAAATGTCTGTTTAGGTCTTTTTGCCACGTTTTGATTGAGTTGCTTTTTTTTCTGGCTTGGAGTTATACGAGCTGCCTTTATATTTTGGAAATTAATCCTTTGTCAGTTGTTTCATTTGCTATTATCTTCTCCCATTCTGAGGATTGTCTTTTCACCTTTTTATAGTTTGCTTTGCTGTGCAAAAGCTTTTAAGTTTAATCCAGTCTCACTTGTTTAGTTTTGCTTTTGTTTCCATTACTTTAGGAGATGGGTCATAGTGGGTCTTGCTTTGATTTATGTCATCAAGTGTTCTGCCTCTGATTTCCTCTAAGAGGTTTATAGTTTCTGGTATTACATTTAGGTCTTTAATCCATTTGAGTTTATCTTTGTTTATGGTGTTAGGAAGTGTTCTAATTCCATTCTTTTTAATGTAGCTGTCCAGTTTTCCCATCACCATTTATTGAAGAGGCTTGTATATTGTTGCCTCTGTCAAAAATAAGGTACACATAGGTGCATGGGTTTATTTCTGGGCTTTCTATCTTGCTCCATTGGTCTATATTTCTGTTTTTGTGCCAGTGCCACACTGTCTTGATGACTGTAACTTTGTATTGTAATCTGAAGTCAGGAAGGTTGACTCCTCCAGCTCCATTTTTCTGATATTATCTTTAGGGTTTTCTTTCTTTATCTTTAGGTTTACAGTATCATGTCATCTGCAGATGGTGAGAGTTTTACTTCTTCTTCTCCAATCTGGATTCCATTTATTTCTGTTTCTTCTCTGATTGCTGTAGCTAGGCTAACCAGAACTGTGTTGAATAATAGTGGTGAAAGTAGACATCTTTGTCTTGTTAATGATCTTAGGGGGAATGCTTTCAGTTTTTCACCATTAAGAATAATGTTTGCTGTAGGCTTATCATATATGGCCTTTACTATATTGAGGGAGGCTCCTTCTATGCCCATTTTTTGAAGTTTTAATCATAAATTGGTGCTGAATTTTGTCAAAGGTTTTTTCTATATCTATTGAGATGATCACATGGTTTTTCTCTTTCAATTTGTTAATATGGTGTGTCACATTGATTGATTTGCATATATTGAAGAAAACTTCCATCCTTGGAATAAACCCAACTTGATCATGGTGTATGAGCTTTTTGATGTGTTGATTCTGTTAGCTAAAGTTTTGTTGAGGATTTTTGAATATTTATTCATCAGTGATATTGGCCTATACTTTTCTTTTTTGTGTTGTCTTTGTCTGATTTTGGTATCAGGGTGATTGTGGCCTCATAGAATGCGTTTGGAAGTGTTCCTTCCTCTTCAATTTTTTTTTAAAGAGTTTTAAAAAGATAGGTATTAGCTCTTCTCTAAATGAAATATTCCTTTGGTATCTCTAATTTTCTTAAAGAGATCGCCAATCTTTCACATTCTATTGCTTTCCTCTATTTCTTTGCCTTAGTCACTGAGGAAGACTTTCATATCTCTCCTTGTTATTCTTTGGAACTCTGCATTCAAATGGGTATATATTTCCTTTTCTGCTTTGTCTTTCACTTCTCTTCTGATCATAACTATTTGTAAGGCCTTCTCAGACAACCAGTTGCCTTTTTGCATTTCAATGGTATGGACCTAACAGAAGCAGAAAATATTAAGAAAAGGTGGCAAAAAATACAGAGAAGAACCATATAAAAAAGATCTTCATGACTCAGATAATCACGATGGTGTGATCATTCACCTAGAGCCAGACACCTTGGAGTGTGAAATCAAGTGGGCATTAGGAAGAAACACTATAAACAAAGCTAGTGGAAGTGATGGAATTCCAACTGAGCTATTTCAAATCCTAAAAGATGATGCTGTGAAAATGCTGCACTCAACATGCCAGCAAATTTGGAAAACTCAGCAGTGGCCATAGGACTGGAAAAGGTCAGTTTTCATTCCAATCCCAAAGAAAGGCAATGCCAAAGAATGCTCAGACTACCGCACAATTGCACTCATCTCATATGCTAGAAAAGTAATGATCAAAATTCTCCATGTAGGCTTCAACAGTATGTGAACTGTGAACTTCCAGATGTTCAAGCTGGATTTAAAAAAGGCAGAGGAATCAGAGATCCAATTGCCCACATCTGTTGGATTATTGGAAAAGCAAGAGATCTCCAGAAAAAACATCTACTTCTGCTTTATTGACTATGCCAAAGCCTTTGACTGTGGATCACAATAAACTGTGGAGAAGGCAATGGCAACCCACTCCAGTACTATTACCTGGAAAATCCCATGGATGGAGGAGCCTGGTAGGCTGCAGTCCATGAGGTCGCTAAGAGTCAGACACAACTGAGTGACTTCACTTTCAATTTTCACTTTCATGCATTGGAGAAGGAAATGGCAACCCACTCCAGTGTTCTTGCCTGGAGAATCCCAGGAATGGGGGAGCCTGGTAGGCTGCCATCTATAGGGTCACAGAGTCGGACACGACTGAAGCGACTTAGCAGCAGCAGCAGCAGCAACACAACAAACTGTGGACAATTCTGAAAGAGATGGCAATACCAGACCACCTGAACCTGCCTTCTGCGGAATCCGTATGCAGGTCAAGAAGCAACAGAACTGGACATGGAAGAACAGACTGGTTCCAACTGGGGAAGGAGTTTGTCAAGGCTGTATATTGTTTAAGTAATTTAATTTAAATGAAGAGTACATCATGAGAAATGCTGGTCTGGATGAAGCACAAGCTGGTATCAAGATTGCCTGGAGAAATATCAACAACCTCAGATGTACAGATGATACCACACTTGTCACAGAAATTGACAGAAAGACCCTCTTGTTGAATGTAAAAGAGGATAATGAATATTCTGGCTTAAAACTCAACATTCAAAAAACTAAGATTTTGCCATATGATCCTATCTCTTCATGGCAAATAGATGGGGAAACAATGGAAACTGTGACAGACTTAATTTGGGGGGACCTCTAAAATCACTGCAGATGGTGACTGCAGCCATGAAATTAAAAGATGCTTGCTCCTTGGAAGGAAAGTTATGACCAACCTAGACAGCATATAAAAAAGCAGAGACATTACTTTGTCAATAAAAGTCCATCTAGTCAAGGCTATGGTTTTTCTAGTAGTCATATATGGATGTGAGAGTTGGACTATAAAGAAAGTCAGTGCCGAAGATTTGATGCTTTTGAACTGTGGTTTGGAAAAGACTCTTGAGAGTCCCTTGGGCAGCAAGGAGATCCTTATCTCTTGTACTATTCTTTATTTTAAGGTCTATTTTGTCTGATATGAGGATTGTTACTCTAGCTTTTTTTGCTTCCAATTTGCATGGAATATATTTTTCATTCCTCTCACTTTCATGTGTCTTGAGGTCTGAAGTGGGTTTCTTGTAGACAACACACATATGGGTCTTGTTTTTGTATCCATTCATCCAGTCTGTGTCTTTTGGTTGGAATATTTAATCCATTTACATTTAAAGTAATTATTGATATATATGTTCCTATTGCCATTTTCATAATTGTTTGGGGTTGATTTGTAGATCTTTTTTCTTCTGTTGCATTTATTGACTATATAAGTCCCTTTAACATTTGTTGTAAAGCTGGTTTCGTGGTACTGAATTGTCTTAACTTTTGCTTGTCTGAAAAACTTTTCATTTCTTCATCAATTTTGAATGAGATCCTTGCTGGTTATAGTAATCTTGGTTGTNTGTAGATCTTTTTTCTTCTGTTGCATTTATTGACTATATAAGTCCCTTTAACATTTGTTGTAAAGCTGGTTTCGTGGTACTGAATTGTCTTAACTTTTGCTTGTCTGAAAAACTTTTCATTTCTTCATCAATTTTGAATGAGATCCTTGCTGGTTATAGTAATCTTGGTTGTAGATTTTTTCCCTTTCAGTTCTTTAAATACATTCTGACATTCCATTCTGGCCTGCAGAGTTTCTGCTGAAAGATCAGCTGTTAAGGGGTTTCCCTTGTATGTTACTTGTTGCTTTTCCCTTGTTGCTTTTAATATTTTTTTCTTTGTGTTTAATTTCTGTTAGTTTGATTAGTATGTGTCCTGGTGTATTTCTCCTTGGGTTTATCCTGTATGGAACTCTTTGTGGATCTTGGACTTCCTTGATTATTTCCTTTTCCATGTTGGGGAAAATTTCACCTATAATCTTTGTTTCTGTTTTATGAATAAGTTTATTTATATCATGTTTTAGAGTCCACAAACAAATGATATAATATGATATTGGTTTTCTCTGACATGATTTTGCTTTCTCTTTCACTTTGTATGTTAATATATATATTGCTGCAAATGGCATTATTTTATTCTTCTTAATGGTTGAGTAGTATTCATATATACATATATATATATATATATAATATATTTCACATATTCTTTATCCATTCGTTTGTTGGTGGACACTTAGGTTGCTTCCATGTCTTAACTATTGTAAATAGTGTTGCTTTGAACATTGGGGTGCATATATATTGTTGAATTAGAGTTTCTCCAAATAAGTGCCCAGGAGTAGGATTCCTGGGTCGTAGGGTAGCTCTGTTTTTAGTTTGTTAAGGAATTTTTACACTGTTCTCCATAGTGGCTGTACCAATTTATATTCCCACCAACACCGTAAGAAGGTTCCCTTTTTTCCACACCCTCTCCTCCACTTATTGTTCACAATTTTTGATAATGGCCATTCTGATCCATGTGAGGTGATAGCTCATTGTATTTATGATATTCATTTATCTAACAATTAGTGAAGTTGAAGATCTTTTCAGATACCTATTGACAATGACATGTTTATATGGCAACCCAGAAAGTCATTTCCTGTCTTATCTATTTGTGTTGAGGTTCTGAAGCTCCCAATGTCAATACAGCTAGCATAAGACAGTTTTTGTTTTCTGCTCTGCCCATTGTGTATTGATGCTGACTGTATATGGACCTTCAATACATTTCAGACAGTTTCTTTATTGACAGCAGTAGAGCATTTTAATGTAGTACTGATATTTGACCATCAAGAGTTAACACATATGTCTTAGGTTAAAACCAAACTCCTCCTTTACTACACTCTCCTCACTTCAGATACCAACTGAAGGTCATTCATAGTTGTGATTAACTGGCTACAACTGGTAGGTGGTTTCTGCTACCCTTTCAGGTTCAAAAATCAACTAGAATAACTCAAAGAACTTAATATTAAAATTACAATTTTATTATGAAGAATACAAATCAGACTAGTCAAAAGAAGAAGAAACATAGGATGAGGTCTGGCAGGGTTGCATATGGAAAGCACCCACCACGTCCTCAGGACATGTCACCTTCCCCGCACATCAATGTGTATCACCAACCAGGAAGTTTAATCAAACTGAGACGTCCAGAGCTTTGAATGGAGTTTTACTACACAGACATGGTTGTTTAATCATTGTCCACCTGATTAAACTCAGTCTTCAGCTACCCTCCCTTTGAGGTCAGACTCCTAAAATCAAGTATCCAAAGCTCCAACCACTTAACCACATGGTTAATCTTCCTTGAATGGCCAGCCCATATTCTTGAACTGAGGGCCCACCTTGAGTCACTTCATTAGCATAAACAAAATCATAGCCCCAAAAGCCCACCATGAATAACAAAGAAACTCCAAACACTTGGGAAATTCCAGGGTTTAGAAACTGCTCTTGGGACCTGGGACCAAATCAAGCAAATTCTTTATTATACAACAGATATTCATTTTACTGTTTGTATTCACAGGAGTCAAAGTATTGGCACATCAATTCTTCACAATTTCCGCTTAAGAAAAATTTTTCTACATTTGCCACAGTCCATGCAGAAAAAGAATATCATTAAACTATTTCTGAAATTAAATAGTTCAGTTCAGTTCAGTCGCTCAGTTGTCTCCAACTTTTTGCGACCCCAGGAATCGCAACAAGCCAGGCTTCCCTGTCCATTACCAACTCCCGGAGTCCACCCAAATTCATGTCCATCAAGTCGATGATGCCATCCAACCATCTCATCCTCTGTCATCCCCTTCTCCTCCTGCCCTCNAGGGATGGGGGAGCTTGGTGGGCTGCTGTCTATGGGGTCGCACAGAGTCGGACACGACTGAAGCGACTTAGCAGCAGCAGCAGCATTCATAATATCACGCCATTTGCAAATAATGACAGTTTTACTTCTTTTCCAGGTGAGATGCCTTTCACTTCTTTTCTTGCCCAATTGCTCTGGCTATAACTTCTAATACCATGGTGAATAGAAGTAGCAAGTGTAGCCATCATTGTCTTGTTCCTGACCTTAGCTGTGGGCTTGTCACACATGGTCTTTGCCTAGATTTCACAATTAACATTTTACTATGATTCTCTTTTTCAGATACAGCTATCCAACCCTCTATTANTTTCTTGCCCAATTGCTCTGGCTATAACTTCTAATACCATGGTGAATAGAAGTAGCAAGTGTAGCCATCATTGTCTTGTTCCTGACCTTAGCTGTGGGCTTGTCACACATGGTCTTTGCCTAGATTTCACAATTAACATTTTACTATGATTCTCTTTTTCAGATACAGCTATCCAACCCTCTATTACTCTATCAATTCACCTTATTTTTATACATATTTCCATTTAAAAATTGATAATAATGAAAGCTTCTGAGGTGATGCTTAAGATATAATGTTTGCATTTTCAAAGGCTCACTCTGTCAGCTGAGTGAAACACAAATCAGAGGAAAGTAAACATGAAGCAGGGAACACAGCTAGGAAGATCTGCAGAAATGTCTGAAGATATGTGGGGGCTCTGGAGCTGGAGAGACAGATCTCACTTTTTAGCTGTCATCCTGGGCAAGTCACTTAACCTCAGTTTCCTCATCTATAAAAATGGTTGTCATAAGAATTATACAAAACTTATACACATACAATACTTAGTATAGTCTCTGAAGTCAATGATGGCTAGCTCCAAGAAGTAAAAACAGTAATAATTAAAAAACAAATCATAAGCTCCTCTCTTCCCAGACTATCACCAGCCCATGTGCCCCTCTATTTCCCATTCTGCAGCCATCTTGCTTCTTTCATTCTCTACCAGTATATTCTACGGTCCACAATCTTATTAACACCCTGATCTTCCCCACCCTGCCCATCCTGTCTTTTCCTCAATTATCTACCTACTGGACATGAGAGTCATCAAACAGGTAAGGGCAGACTGACTCACTCTAAGTATCTGAGTACCCACATATAATGGGCTGTGTGGCCAAATAAATCCTGAGATGTTCATCTCATAACTTCCTCTCAGTCCCCTGCTTTTTAAAAATATTTACTTATTTGGATGCCCCAGGTTTTATTTGCTGCATGTGGAATCTAGTTTCCTGATCAGCGATCAAACCCAGGCCCTCTGCATTGGGAGCACAGAACCTTAGCCACTGGACCAAAGGAAAGTCTCTCAACACTTTCACATTTTCTCTGAGTGAGTGAGTGAAGTCTCTCAGTCACGTCCAATTCTTTGCAACCCCATGGACTGTAGTCTATCAAGCTCCTCCATCCACAGGATTTCCCAGGCAATGGTACTGGACTGGGTTGCCATTTCCTTCTCCAAGGTATCTTCCCAACCCAGAGACTGAACCCAGATCTCCCTCATTGTAGACACACACTTTACCATCTGAGCCACCAGGGGAAGTCCTTATGTTTTCTCTACTCTTCTTCAGTTGGACCTCCCCATTACTCACAACTTTCTCTTCATTTCAATAAATCATCTTACTTCCCAACTGACAAGGAAACAGAATCCTATAACAAAGGCTCCCATATCTGTGCTCAGTCATGTCCAACTCTTTACAATCCCATGGACTTACAAGGATCTTCTTTTCCACAGAATTTTTCCAGGCAAGAATACTAGAGCAAGTTGTCATTTCCATTTCCAGGGAATCTTCCTGACCTAGGGATCGAACCTGGGTCTCCTAAATTGCAGACAGATTCTTTACCATCTGAGCCAAGCTGTCCCTTGTATGGCAAAGGCCAACCACTATACCTGGGCTTTAGATTCAACTCTCTGGACCTTTCCAGAAGCCTTAAGTGATGATAATCCCTTCTCTGGCTTTTGTTTCACTGGATCTTCACTTACATTTTTTAAATCACTCCCAGTTTCAATAAAAACTGGTATGTAAAAGAATGTCCTTATTCTTTGGAATGGTACCCAAATATTTTAGTTTTAGAGAAACATGATGTCTGCAACATATTCATATATATTTTTGTTCTTGTTCAGTCAGACTTGTCTGACTCTTTGTGACCCCTTGGACTGCAGCATGCCAGGCTTCCCTGTCCATCACCAACTTCTGGAGTTTGCTTCATGAGTTTGCAAACTCATATCCATTGAGTCCATAATGCCATCCAACCATCTCATCCTCTGTTGGCCTCTTCTCCTTCTGCCCTCAATCTCTCCCAGCATCAGAGTCTTTTCCAATGAATTAGCTCTTCGCATCAGGTGGCCGAAGTATTGGAGCTTCAGCTTCAGTATCAGTCCTTCCAATGAATATTCAGGGTTCCTTTTCCTTTAGGACTGACTAGCTTGATCTCCTTGCTTGACCTCCTTTTCCTTTAGGGTTGACTATTTGATCTCCCTGTATCCAAGGGACTCTCAAGAGCCTTACAAATAGCTGAGAAAAGAAGAGAAAGTGAAAAGGCAAAGGATAAAAGATATACCCATCCGAATACAGAGTTCCAAAGAATAGCAAGGAGAGATAAGAAAGCCTTCTTAAGTGAACAATGCAAAGAAATAGAGGAAAGCAACAGAATGGAAAACACTAGCGATCTCTTCAAGAAAATAAGAGATACCAAGGGAGCATTTCATGCAAAGATGGGCAAAATAAAGGACAGAAATGGCAAGGACCTAACAGAAGCAGGAGGTATTTAGAAGAGGTGGCAAGAATATACAGAACTATACAAAATGATCTTAATGACCTGGATAACCACAATGGTGTGGTCACTAACCTAGAGCCAGATATTCTGGAGTGTGAAGTCAAGTGGGCCTTAAGAAGCATTAATATGAACAAAGTTAGTGGAAGTGATGGAATTCAGCTGAGCTATTTAAAATCCTAAAAGATTATGTTGTTAAAGTATTGTACTCAATATGCCAGCAAATTTGGAAAACACAGCAGTGCCCACAGGACTGGAAAAGTCAGCTTTCATTCCAATCCCAAAGAAGAGTTAATGCCAAAGAATATTCAAACTACCCACAATTACATTCATTTTGCATGCTAGCAAGGTAATGCTCAAAATCCTTCAAGCTAGGCTTCAAAAACATATGAACTGAGAACTTCCAGATATATGTACGTGTATAAGAGAGAGAATGATAAAGTAAATGGGGCAAGTGTAGACAACTGGTGAATCTGGAAAATGTTATTTGAGAGTTCCTTGTACTAGTCTTGCAGTTTTCTGAAAGGGTAAAATTATAAATATGAAAAGTTGTCAAGAAAGTAAAGCAAAAAGAAAACCTTTGACACCCACCTTCCTTACAGCCAATCTCCTCTCACTTCCACAGACTTCTCAGGAGTCTAGAATTGGATCATTTCCTCATCTCCACCAATTTAATCTCTCTACCATAACTTCTAGAAACTCCTTCTTCTGACATTCTTTCTTTACTTTTCAGGAAGCCACTCATCGGACTGACATCCCATCTCTGCCTGCTCTGTGGTTTATCTTCCATCTCCAACTGGACTTCTTCAAGGATCAGTCCAAGGCTTTCTCCTCTTCTTTACTCCTCTGAAACATTAATTACCACTCAGAACTGTCTAGTCTAGTTCCCCAACCTCAGAATCGTTTCTTTCTGTCAGGTTTTCCAACAAGCCCTGCCTCTTCCCACTGAACCTATCCTTCCGTCTTGTAGATAACTATTCTAAAAAGTGGAAGAGGAGGGAACACTTCCAAGTTTACTCTATGAGCCCAGTATTATCCTAACACCAAAACCTGACAAAGACATCACAGGAAAACTATAGACAAATATTATGAATACAGACAAAACTAGCAACATATAAAAAGGATTATACTCTGTGATCAAGCAGAACTTACCCCAGAAATGCAAAGTTACTTTAACATCTGCAAAGCAATGTAATACACTATAATAGAATAAGGGACAAAAACCACAACAGACACACACACACACACACACACACACACACAATAACTTGACAAAGTCAAATACCCACTCGCTATCAAAACACTCAACAAGCTAGGAATAGAAGGGAAAGTCCTCAACCTAATAAAGAGCAATTTTTTTTCTGGCCACTCCTTGCAGCATGCACAGCTTCCCCTAACCAGGGACCAAACCCATGCCCCCTAGCCACTGGACCAGGGAAGTCCTAAAGGGCATTTTTTTTTTTTTCTAAAGGGAATTTTTGAAAAACCTGTAGCTAGCATGGAACTTCATGGTGAAAGACTGAATGTGAAGAACCTAAGCTACTCCATTTTGTTTGAAAAAAAAACTACATTTTGTAAGGTTCCGGGAAAAGAGCCTTTGGAAATCCCCTGACCTCACCCCACTGCCCCACAAGCCAATCGGACCCCAGACCAAAATCTCCTGACAATGCTCAGGAACTTGTGGTCTACCTAGACAATAGGGACCAGTCAAGAACCAACACACAACCCTTCGAAAGAAAGTGACCAATCAGACGTCCCTCTACCTAGAAATCCTTTTTCTCCATGTATACTCCCTACATAAGCAATGTAATCCAAAACCCGGGGCTCCTCCCTGTAGCCGCTGCATTGGTGACGGTGGGAGCTCCAGCTCGAGCTTGGTAATAAAAACTCTCTTGCTTTTGCATCGGACATCGGCTCCAGGGTGGTTACTGGGAGATTTCGTGACTTGGGCATAATAAATGCTTTTGCGTTAAGATTGGCAACAATATTAACTGCTTTCATCATTTCTATACAACATTGTACTGAAGGTTTTAGCTGCACAATTAGGCAAGAAAATGAAATAAAATTTTTCCAGATAGGACAGAGAAAAGTAAAACTATTTCTATTAGTAGAAGACATGATCTTATGTATATAAAGTCCCAATGAATCTACTTAAAAAAAATAGTAGAATAACTAAACAAGTTCAGCAAGGTTGCAGGATACAAGATCAATACAGAAAAATCATTTATATATAAACTAGCAGTAAACAATCTAAAAATGAAATTAGAACTTCCCTGGTGGTCCAGTGGTTAAGAATTTGTCTGCCAATGCAGCTATACAGCCTTGACCCCCTAGTCCAGGAAGATCCCATATGCCTCAGGGCAACTAAGCCTTTGCACCACAGCTACTTAGCCTGTGCTCTAGAGCCCCTGTTCTACAACAAAAGTCACCACAACGAGAAGCCCATGCACTGCAACTGGAGACTAGCCCCAGCTCATCGCAACTAGAGAAAGCCCAGGCGAAGCAACAAAGACCCAGTGCAGCCAAAGATAAATAACATAAACAAAAAAAAATTGTAAAAAAGATAAAAATAATAATATAATTTCATTTACAAAAGCATAAAAAAGAATAAAATATTGTAGCTCAGTCAGTAAAGCCTCTGCCTGCAATGCAGGAGACCTGAGTGCTATTCCTGGGTTGGGAAGAACCCCTGGAGAAGGAAATGGCAACGCACTCCAGTATTCTTGCCTGGAGAATCCCATGGACAGAGGAGCCTGCTGGGCTCCATGAGTCCATGAAGTCTCAAGAGTTGGACACAACTTAGCAGCTAAACCACCATATATTTAACGAAAAATATGTAAGGCATGTACACTGAAAACTATTTTAAAATGTTGAAAGAAACTAAAGATCTAAGTGAATGGAAAGACATCCCATGTTCACAGAATAGAACACTTACTATTTTAAAATGACAATATTGCCCAAATTGATGTATGGATCAATACAGTTCTTACAAAATCTGTTGGCTTTTTTTAAAATTTGCAGATGCTGACAAAACTATTTTAGAAATTCATATGGAAATGCAAGGGGTCCATAAAGTCAAACAATCTTAAAAACAAAGAACACGAAGTTATAGTATCCATACTTTTTGATTTCAAAACCAACTACAAACAAACCAACCACCAACTACAAGCTTCAGTAATCAAGGCTGTAGGATTGAAATAAGGACAGTCATAGAGGTCAATGTTATAAAATTGAGAGTTTTGACGGAAAATTTTATATTTATGGTCAACTGATTTTCTCCAGCATGCAAGACAATTCCACAGGACAAAAACAGTCTTTTCAACACTAAGACAACTGGATATCCATATACAAAAAAAGGTAAAATAGCTCAAGTACTTTGGAAAACAGTTTAGCAGTTTCTCAGTAGTTAATGAGTTATGCTTGGGTCAGACGATTCCATTCCTAGGTATCAGTATGTATGTTCAAGAGAAATAAAAACATGTGTCTGCAGAAACTGTACACAGATGTTCANACATGTTGCATTCAAGTAGCTCTACACAACTGCCAGAATTGCAGGATCCAGCAAAAGACAAATGAGAGTTATTGTTCCATTCCATTATCTCCTTGAAAGCATTCTGTGCACTCACAGCCTCCTATAGATGCCTACACTGGGATTTGTTGTTTAGTAGCAAAGTCGTGTCCAACTTTTGAGACCCCATGGGCTGTAGCTCACCATGCTCCTTTGTCCATGGGATTTCCCAGGAAACAATACTGGAGTGGGCTGCCATTTTCTTCTTCAGGGGATCTTCCTGACCCAGGGATTGAACCCGAGCGGCAGGAGGATTCTTTCCCACTGTGTGTTGGGATAGAACCCTGTAAATTAGGAGTCCTACACTTGTGAAAATTTTAAATAATACTATCTAATCACTGTCAGATACCTTGAGCTTACCACAAGTAAGCTGGCTGATGTAGTGACCTTTTGAAGGCAAATTTAAAGATACAATTAGAAGTTAAACTAATTGTGAACTTTCCTTCACATTCAGACAAATCTAACACAGCAACTGTAATTGTACTTTTACTTCCAGCTTTGTACAATTTTGTGTGCAATTTTGATTTTCACATTTTTCTATGTAATATGGCTCATAAAAACCACTCTTCCAAAGTAGTATGACAGAGTGGGATTAAAGAAACCCTGGANTCAGATACCTTGAGCTTACCACAAGTAAGCTGGCTGATGTAGTGACCTTTTGAAGGCAAATTTAAAGATACAATTAGAAGTTAAACTAATTGTGAACTTTCCTTCACATTCAGACAAATCTAACACAGCAACTGTAATTGTACTTTTACTTCCAGCTTTGTACAATTTTGTGTGCAATTTTGATTTTCACATTTTTCTATGTAATATGGCTCATAAAAACCACTCTTCCAAAGTAGTATGATAGAGTGGGATTAAAGAAACCCTGGAATGCTCAAACCCCTTCCTGAATCTGCAAGTACCCTTAACTTAAAAATTCCTTAATTCCCCTCCTCTCCATTTCAGAAATGATAAACTCAAATATAATTGAATGAAATTAATTATCTGATGGTGCAGCCATTAAAAATGTTTTTAAAAATAAAAGGAAGTTCTAGATCATGCACTGCACTGTCATTTTTCGTGTCTTTTTAGTCTCCTTTAACCTCTGTTTCTGTACACAGATGTTTGTGCATTTTCTTTGCATTCTTGGCATTTTTTTTTTTTTCCTACCGTGCTAGGTCTTCATCGCTGCATGTAGACTTTCTCTAGTTGGAGATCTAGTGGAGATCAGGATCTAGTTGCAATGTACAGGCTTCTCACTGCGGTGGCTTCTCTTGTTGCACAGCGCAGGGTCTAAGCATGCTGGCTTCAGTAGCTGCAGTTTGTTGGCTCTAGAGTGTAGCCTCAGTACTTTTGGCCCAAGTGCTTAGTTGCTCCTCGGTGTGTGGAATCGTCCCAGACCAGAAATTGAACTGGTGTTCTCTACATTGCAAGGTGGACTGTTAACCACTGGATCACCAGGGAAGCCCGGNATTTCAGAAATGATAAACTCAAATATAATTGAATGAAATTAATTATCTGATGGTGCAGCCATTAAAAATGATTTTAAAAATAAAAGGAAGTTCTGGATCATGCACTGCACTGTCATTTTTCGTGTCTCTTTAGTCTCCTTTAACCTCTGTTTCTGTACACAGATGTTTGTGCATTTTCTTTGCATTCTTGGCATTGTTTTTTTTTTTTTCCTACCGTGCTAGGTCTTCATCGCTGCATGTGGACTTTCTCTAGTTGGAGAGCTAGTGGAGATCAGGATCTTGTTGCAATGTACAGGCTTCTCACTGCGGTGGCTTCTCTTGTTGCACAGCGCAGGGTTTAAGCATGCTGGCTTCAGTAGCTGCAGTTTGTTGGATCTAGAGTGTAAGCTCAGTAGTTTTGGCCCAAGTGCTTAGTTGCTCCTCAGTGTGTGGAATCTTCCCAGACTAGAAATTGAACTGGTGTTCTCTACATTGCAAGGTGGACTGTTAACCACTGGATCACCAGGGAAGCCCGGCATTGACATTTTTGAGGAGTACAGGTCAGTTGGGTTGTAAACTGTCCCTCAGTCTGAGTTTGCCTGATGCTGCCGCCCTGTTCTCAATGGCGCTGAACATTGCTGATCACTCCCATCTGCTGGAAAGTCCTTGTCTCTGAGTTTCGCTGATAACACCTTCTCCCAGTTTTTCTCTTTCCTCTCTCAATCATCTAAATCGCCTTTACAAACCCTTTCTCTTCAGCGGAACCTCTCTCAAGGTTCTTGAATCTCCTCTTTTCTCTCCTGTGCAGATGACTCCCAAACCTCTAAGCCAGTCTTGTTCTGAGATTCAAGTTAACATATTCTCCAGCCCCTTTATCTCAACCTCCAACACCTCCCAAACAACCTGCTCTTGTTACCCGAAAATTGGATTTGACTTTTGGTGGATATCAAGTCAAAAGATACAACCAAGCCAAAAATCAGAAGGAAGGATTGATTACTTGCAGTGACTTAGGAGAACACCTAGAGTCTTTCCCAAAGTAGTGTCTTCCTGAACAGCAAAATTAAGGAATTTTTAAGTTAAGAGTACATGCGTATTCATGAAGGGGTTTGAGCAGAGGAGAATTCAACATAGAATTGAGGAGAAGGTCCCAAGTTGCTTTTTTGAAAAAAATATTTATTTGTTTATTTGGCTGCCCCAGGTCTAGTTGCAGTATGTGGGATCTAGTTCCCTGCTCAGAGATGGAACCTGGGCCCCTTGCATTGGGAGCACGAAGTCCTTGCCACTGGATCACCAGGAAGTCCCCCAAATTTTCACTGAATGAAGTCAGGAAGGTCAGTAAAAAGCAATATCTTCATCCATTAGTTTCCAATAGATCTGGTGGTTGCGTGCTGGGGCAGAGGGGTAAANGATCTAGTTCCCTGCTCAGAGATGGAACCTGGGCCCCTTGCATTGGGAGCACGAAGTCCTTGCCACTGGATCACCAGGAAGTCCCCCAAATTTTCACTGAATGAAGTCAGGAAGGTCAGTAAAAAGCAATATCTTCATCCATTAGTTTCCAATAGATCTGGTGGTTGCGTGCTGGGGCAGAGGGGTAAATTCCGCAAAATAGCTCAAGAAATTGCGTTAGGCTAATTTTTAACATTGAAACAGAACTAAGAGTCTTTACAACAGGTTTATTATCTTTGTTATTGTTACTTTTCTTGACTGGCAATAATCATTTGTTCCTGAATTCTTTTTTCCCCTTAATATAATTAATTTCTGAGTCTTGTTCAAGGGTAAGCTTTCATCCAGACTTAGCTCACAAAATGGCTTAGGCCAAAAGTGGTTTTCTCTTGTGTTAAGAAAGCCCTGTTTGGGTACCGCAACCCACTTCAGTGTTCTTGCCTGGAGAATCCCATGGATGGAGGGGCCTGGTGGGCTACAGTCTATGGGGTTGCAAAGAGTTGGACACAACTAAGCAACTAATACAGAGAAGGCAATGGCATCCCACTCCAGTACTCTTGCCTGGAAAATCCCATGGACAGAGGAGCCTGGTGGACTGCAGTCCATGGGGTCGGTAAGAGTTGGACACAGCTGAGCATCTTCACTTTCACTTTTCACTTTCATGCATTGGAGAAGGAAATGGCAACCCACTCCAGTGTTCTTGCCTGGAGAATCCCAGGGACGGGGGAGCCTGGTGGGCTGCCATCTATGGGGCCGCACAGAGTCAGACACGACTGAAGCGACTTAGCAGTAGCAGTAAGCAACTAACACACACACACACACACACACCCTATCTGCTTACACTCCGACACCAGAATCTCCTGTTTCAGTGAGTCAAACCATTTAGTTGCCAATGACAGAAAATTTTTCTCCTTCTTTGTCAACATGTTTCATATCCATCAGGAATCAAAGCATCTTGTAGATTCTTTCTCTTAAAGATCTACTGACTAGATCTTAATCCTCTTCATTCTCACTGCAATTTTCTCAGTACAGCTCACCTGTAAGGTGGTAGCGTTAGTCAATCAGTGTCCTACTCTTTGTGATCCCATGGACTCTAGCCCACCAGACTCCTCTGTCCATGGAATTCTCCAGGCAAGAATACTGGAGTGGGTAGCCATTCCCCTCTCTGGGGGATTTTCCCAACCCAGGCGTCGAATCTGGATCTCCCGAATTGCAGGCGGGTTCTCTACCATCTGAGTCACCAGGGAAGTATCCACTACCTGTATGACAAAAGCTTTCCATCTCCCCTGAAGCTTGTTTTCTTTTTTGTTTTTTCTCGTTTTGGCAGTACTGCACACCACAAGTCCTAACCACGGGACTGCCAGGGAATTCTCCAGATTTTTGTTTTTCTTTTTTAAACAATATCTATTTATTTCTGGCTGTGCTAGGTCTTTGTTGCTGCTCATGGGCTTTCTCTAGTTGTGGCAAGCAGGGATATTCTCTAGTTGTGGTGTGTAGGCTTCTCACTGCAGTGGCTTCTGTTGCAGAGCATGGGCTCTAGCAAGTAGTTGTGGCACTTAGGCTCAATAGTTGTGATGCAAAGGGCTTAGTTGCCCTGTGGCACATGAGATCTTCTCCAACCAGGGATCAAACCTGTGTCCCTCGCATTGGCAGGCAGATTCTTAACCACTGGACTAGGGAAGCCCAGAGTTTTCTTTTTTAAAGCCCAGTTTTTTCTTTTAATCACCTCACTCTCTTGCCATCAGGCTAACATTCAAACTTCTTAACCAGACTTAGAGGATTCCTTACCTCCTGTTGGTGGTGGTGGTTTAGTCACTAAGTCATGTCCAACTCATTGCAACTCCATGGGCTGTAGCCCGCCAGCTCCTCTGTCCATGGGGTTTCCCAGCTAAGAAGTGGGTTGCCATTTCCTTCTCTAGGGGATCTTCTCGACCCAGGATTGAACGCAGGTCTCTTGCACTGCAGGCGGTCTCCTGTTTGGCAGGTGGACTCTTTTCCGAGTCAGCCACCTGGGAAGTCTTACCTCCCATTACTATCCCCCAACTCTCCACCTATACATTATTTTCTTTTCCTTAAATACTCTATGCTTGCTCTTTCTTGTTCTTCCATCTCCAAGTCCTGTCTGATTTTTTGTGACTCCATGGACAGCACTCCTGCCTCTGAGCTTTTTAGATCCATGCAGTTTCCTCCTTGGGAACACTCTTGTCTCCTTTTGTCTCTGTCATGCTTCTGAGTTCAGAAGGAGAAGGGGGCGACAGAGGATAAGATGGTTGGATGGCATCACCAACTCAATGGACATGAGTTTGAGCAAATTCCAGGAGATAGTCAAGGACAGGCAAGCCTGGCATGCTGCAGTCCATGGGGTCACAAAGAGTCGGACATGACTTAGTGACTGAACAAAAGCAACGTTTCTGAGTTCAGCTTTAGGAAATTCTTTCAGGAAACCTTCTCTGACTTGTCAAATGTGAGTTTGTTATCCCTCTCAGGAAAGCCCACTTTCCTCCATTTACCCTCATGTTTCGCTCATTAGACTATAAGTGCCTTAAGGGCAAGTACAATACTACCATGCCTATTTCATACTTTTGTCCAGTTCAGTTCAGTCGCTCAGTCGTGTCCGACTCTTTGTGACCCCAGGAATCGCAGCATGCCAGGCCTCNTTCAGGGGGCATGAGTTTAATCTGTGGTCAGGGAGCTCAGATCTCACACACTGCCATGGCATGGCCAAAAGATTTAAAAAAAAAAAGTCTGTGGAGGACTTCCCTGGTGGTACAGTGCATAAGAATCCACCTGCCAATGAAAGAGACACAGGTTTGGTCCCTGGTCTGGGAAGATTCCACAATCCCAGAAACAACTGAGCCCATGTGCCACAACTACTGAGCCCATGCTCTAAAGCCCACAACCGACAGCCACTGAAGCCCTTGTGTCTAGAGCCTGTGTTCCGAGACAAGCGAAGCCACTGCAGTGAGAAGCCCATGCACCAGACCTAAAGAGGAGCCCCCANGACACAGGTTTGGTCCCTGGTCTGGAAAGATTCCACAATCCCGGAAACAACTGAGCCCATGTGCCACAACTACTGAGCCCATGCCCCTTGTGTCTAGAGCCTGTGTTCCGAGACAAGCGAAGCCACTGCAGTGAGAAACCCGTGCACCAGACCTAAAGAGGAGCCCCCGGTTGCTGCAACTAGAGAAAGTCCCTGTGCAATAGTGAAGACCCAGCACAGCCAAAAATAAACAAATAAAGTCTGAGGTGCATACATTTGACTGAGTCTCCAAATGATTTTATCTTTGACAATGACCTTCTGACCTAAGGAGATAACATAATAGACCGCACAGAGAATTGTGCTGACCATAAAATATAAAATAATCTGCTCCTTATTGCTTGGTATTCTTCTAAATTATTCCTGAAAATGTCTAGAAAATAGCAAAAAATATAAATGACTAGATAGCGAATGGAAACTATAATTAAAAAAAAAAAAACATTTATTTGACCACACTCTTCAGTATGTAGAATCTTAATTCCACAACCAGGGCTAGAACCCACAGCCCCTGCAGTGGAAGTACCAAGTCTTAGTAACTGGACCACCAGGGAAGTACTGAGACTATAATTTTCTACCTTCAAAAACCCCACAACTCCTAACAAAATTATTTTGAAATAGGAAACATTAAATAAATATTTGTTGAATTAAAAAGTATACATCTCTTTCCGCAAAATAGCTCTTATTTTTTAAAATTCTATCCAATTATTTGGTACTCTGCAAGTCAAGTATTAAAGATTATTTAACTATTTTTCAGCCAGTTATACTGACTTTATACAATATGATTTTTTTCTAAGCAAAAAGAAAAATGTAGGAAAAAGTAAGTCTTAAAAAAGTAGAAGTACATCATTGTCAAAATATAATGTCNAAATTCTATCCAATTATTTGGTACTCTGCAAGTCAAGTATTAAAGATTATTTAACTATTTTTCAGCCAGTTATACTGACTTTATACAATATGATTTTTTTCTAAGCAAAAAGAAAAATGTAGGAAAAAGTAAGTCTTAAAAAAGTAGAAGTACATCATTGTCAAAATATAATGTCACTCATTATTTTTCTTTCTAAATAGCCACTTGACTTTTTGACTCTTGAGAGTTCCTTGGACTGCAAGGAGATCAAACCAGTCAATCCTAAAGGAAATCAATCCTGAATNAGGAAAAAGTAAGTCTTAAAAAAGTAGAAGTACATCATTGTCAAAATATAATGTCACTCATTATTTTTCTTTCTAAATAGCCACTTGACTTTTTGACTCTTGAGAGTTCCTTGGACTGCAAGGAGATCAAACCAGTCAATCCTAAAGGAAATCAATCCTGAATATTCATTGGAAGGACTGATGCTGAAACTGAATCTCCAGTACTTTGGCAACCTGATGGGAAGAACTGACTCATTTGAAAAGATCCTGATTCTGGGAAAGACTGAAGGCAGGAAGAGAGGGAGATGGCAGAGGATGAGATGGTTGGATGGCATCACCGACTCAATGGACATGAGTTTGAGGAAGTTCCAGGAGTTGGTGATGGACAGGGAAGCCTGGCAAGCTGCTGTCCATGGGGTAGCAAAGGGTCAGACATGACTGAGCGATTGAACTAAACTGAACTGACTTTTTGACAAATATTTTTGAGTGGTGTTTTCAGCAGTAGATCTCGGTACCCAGACATGAGCAAGTATACAGAGGTCTTGGTGGACCTTTCCAAGAACTACTGGGGGACTTCCCTGGTGGTTCAGTGGTTAAGAATATACCTTACAATGCTGGGGGCATGGGTTCAATCCCTGGTTGGGGAATTGGAATCTCTTGTGCCACAGTGCAACTAAGCTCATGTACCACAACTACTGGGCCCACATGCTCCAACTAGAGAATCTGTGTGCAATGAAAGATCCTGTGTGATGCAATGAAGATTCCTGAGTGCTGCAACTAACATCCAATGCAGCCCAAAAAATAAATAAGTATTAAAAAAAATAAAGAAGAACTAGTGGCTTTAGGTGGCTTTATTAGTAACTTTTGAGTCTCCTAAGAGATAAGGTAAAACCACTTTCTTGCACACCATGATGGTTAAGTCACAGTTTCAACTACATCAAGCACCAAATAACTGACCTCCTTCCTCCCAGTACCATGACCTATAGGAATCCTGTGGGGTGAAATTCAGAGACTTGTGCAGTGTGTAGGTGTCCTCAAGCCTACATTTCTCATTCTTAGCTGAAGGTAACATTCCCCACAAAACCCAAAAGCATATCAGTCATTTGCTCTCTTCCAGTAAAAAATAAAATACACTCACATTAATGGATCACAAAGTTTTATTTTGAAACTGTTCTCAACCCAAGTTCATATTCCCAATGGACACACAGGGTACCAAATGAACTGAACCATCAGAGTTCAGACCAGAGAGAGGTTTAATACAAGGGCCAAGCAAGGAGTATAGGCTGATTGTGCTCCAAAGACCTGAACGCCCTGATCTGGGGAGTTTGGGGAGAAGAGTTTTTAAAGACAAAATTTAAGGTGTGACTTTCTTCTGATTGGTTGGTAGCGAGGAAACAAGGTAGGTTCTCAGACTCTTTTGCTCAGCTTGAAATTACCATGCGCCACTTTGGTGGGAGCCTTAGTTCCTGTAGAACTAAGATTGTATCAGATTGTTCTGAATATCCATTGAAGGAGAACCTAGGACTCTGCTTTATTTTTTTTTTCATTTCTTTTTTAAAAAATTTATTTATTTTTTAATTGAAGGAGAATTGCTTTTCCGAATTTTGTTGTTTTCTGTCAAACCTCAGCATGGATCAGCCATAGGTATACATATATCCCCTCCCTTTTGAAACTCCCTCCCATCTCTCCCCATCCCACCCCTCTAGGTTGATACAGAGCCCCTGTTTGAGTTTTCTGAGACATACAGAAAATTCCTATTGGCTATCTATTTTACATATGGTAATGTAACTTTCCATGTTACTCATTCATACATCTCACCCTTTCTTGCCCTCTCCCCATGTCCATATATCTATTTACTATGTCTGTTTTTCCATTGCTGCCCTGTAAATAAATTCTTTGGTACCATTTTTCTAGATTCCATATATACGCATTAGAATATGATGTTTAACATTCTCTTTCTGACTCACTTCAATCTGTATAATAGTTTCTGGGTTCATCCACCTCATGAGAACTGACTTAAATAGGTTCCTTTTTATGGCTGAGTAATATTCCATTGTGTATATGTACCACAACTTCTTTATCCATTCACCTTCACTGGACATGGCTTCTGCTTTTTTGATACACTACTTTTTCTTGACTACCTTTTCTTTGTTTCCATATTCCCTTACTACCCTAACTGGTAACTGTTTAAATCTGCTCTTTGGAACTCAGGGAAGATCTAGGAAGCTGAGGTGCTTTTTCCTACAAATAAAAAATGGGGAACACAGAAAGGCTTTTGTACCTGGGAAGGTCCTGCAGGGCTCAAGCTGGTTTCAAAATCATGTCCCTCTAAAGCTAAATTCTATTACCAAGCTTGTGATTAATCTCTTTATCCCAAACTTTATTCCCTTTCTTGTCCCTTCTGAACCTCAGCCCTGTGGCAACTGAACACTAACCAGAGTCAGATGACTAAAATCGCCATTGTCAATAACATTATTAATGTACTAAAATTGCTATAATAGTCAAGATCATTAACATACAAACTCAAGTTGTTTCTCCAGGGCACAGACACCCCTCCCCCCGACCCCCATGGTCTGAGAATTATAAACTGGAAACATCTTGACTCCTAAAACTGTGATTAAAAAATGTGACAGAAACATCAAAAACAGTGATTAACCCCAGCCTTTTCGTCTCCTTAAAAAAAGAAATCCGTAAATGAGAGACAAAGATGAGGTGGATCTGAGGTTTGTCTCCCACTCCCCTGCTTGGCTTCCTGCACTCAGTGCTGTACTTTCCTTCACCACAACCCTCCTCAGCAGACTGACTGCTGTGAGTTGGGCAAGTGGACCTGAGGTCAGTATGGTAACAATGTATGTTCCAAAAGTTCTCTGTGCTTAGTTGCTCAGTTGTGTCTGACTCTGCAACCCCATAGACTGTAGCCCGCCAGGCTCCTCTCTGCATGGGGATTCTCCAGGCAAGAATACTGGAGTGGGTTGCCATGCCCTTCTCCAAGAGATCTTCCCAACCCAGGGATCGAACCCAGGTCTCCTGCATTGCAGGAGGATTCTTTACTGTCTGAGCCACCAGGGAAGCCCAAGGTGGTAATAGTCACCATATTAACCACTGAAAAGTTCTCTTGAGTTGTGTAAGTCTTCATTTTCCAGTCCTGGGAAGCGTATTTCTAAGTGCTAAACACTGAGGAGATCTTCCTAAGCAGGTGTGAGGAAAAGAGTGAGAATTTGACTACATGGAAGCATGAAAGGCACCCTTAAAACATATTGGAACAACAACAACAAAAATCAGACAAGGAGTTAAGGTCCGTATTATGTAAAGAGGTGGCTCCATGGGACCTGTTCAGGAAGGATGTCCATGGTTAGTTGTTAGACGTAGAAGCAACGTTCTAAGGCAGTTACATGAATGTGCCTAGAAAATTGCAGTCAATATGGCAGCCATCTCTGAGAAATATCTCTAGGAAGCAGGATACGATGAGGCCGAGTAAAGAGTGAATAGTATCAATTTTACTTTATACACATCCATGTTTTTTTAGATATTTGTTTGCAACAATCACAAAGTACTTTTGTAATTCAATACAGCTGTAATGTGTTAATAATAAGTTTGGTAGAGAATTCTTAGAGTATTAATGAAATGGATTTCCTCGTTTAATCTTTATGACAGTGCTGTGAGTCAGGTATTATTATTGTGCCCTTTGTATATATGAGGAAACTGAGGCACAGAGAATGTAGGTAACTTGTGACAGAGCTGATAAGTAGTTGGCTAAAAAGACATTAAAATATGTAAACGGCAAAGAATGCGATTCACTATCCTAAAAGGAACCAGAGTTACTATTCTCTNCAAAAAAAAAAAAAAAAAATACATTAGAGCAATCTTAAACAGGAAGTTGAGGAAGACAGAGGCATATGGAATTGACAGAATATCAGTGTAGGTGAGAATCTCCAAGACAGCAGTGAGTGTGGACAATGTAGAATTAACTTCAGTTATATATAACAGAAAATTTACTTAGAAGATTTTTCTTCATGCAAATGAAGTCCAGAGGCACTAGTACAATGCTGATATACTGGCTCTATGATTGCCTGGGACCAGAATTCCTTCTGTCTTACTGCTTTGCCATCTAAACATAAAGGCTTCCCCCTCACTATCCAAAATAGTTCTTGGGTACAAGCCATTGTCTCTGCATTCCAGCCAGGGAGAAACAGGAAGAGAGAAAGATAGCAATGCTGAATCCAATAAGGACAGTTGTGTGCATGTGTGCTAAGCCACCACGTATTCCATTAGTCATATAGCCACATCTAGTTGCAAAGAAAGCTTGGGAATATAATCTTGGAAATCAACATGTTCAGTTTGCAAGTTAGGAAAAAGAAATAAAGGGGGTCAAAAAACAGTCTCTGCCCCAGCATGTAATCAGAGGCACTAAAAGAGGAGTTTATACTGCAGGGAATGAAATTACGAGAAACTTCATGGATTGAACGGATGTTCACATTTCTGTTCCCTACACACTGACTGCCAAGTGCTATCCAGCTGCACAAATAGTGGTCAAATGAGTAATCATGGAGACTTATGTGGATCTCAGCATCCCAGTTAATCCCACACTGAAGCCTGATCAACATCCTCCTTCATTCTCATAGAAGCTATTCCAGACCTTCACCAGTCTTTTAACTGTTCTCCCACCTCTCTGACCTTTGTCAACCTAGAAGAAATGAACACGGGTACCTCAGTTTTCCATCCCCGTATCTACACCCTTATCTCTATCATTTACCCCCAAAACACTTATTCTCCAGGTTTTTTGTTTGTTTTCTTTCTTTCTTTCTTTTATCATGCCCTTTCCTCTGGTCAAGATAATTCCTGCCCCTCAGGAACCTCTCTCTATTTTGCAAAGATCTTGAGATGGAGAGGTTATCCTGGATTATCTTGGTGAAACCAATGTAATCACAAGGTCCTTATAAGGTGGAGGTAGGAGAGTCAGAGGAGGAGACAGAAGCAGAGGCGAGAGAAAGACAGAGACAGGGAGAGAAAGTTGAAGATGCTACTCTTCTGGCTTTGGAGATGGAAGAAGGGGTTACAAACCAAAAATTGCAGGCAGCTCCTTGAAGCTGAAAAAGGCAAAGAAAGAGATTCTTTCCTAGAGCTTCCAGAAGGAATTCCATCCTGCTGACCCATTTTAGGCTTTTGACATCCAAAGCTGAAAGGTGCTAAGTTTCTGTTATCTTAAACCACTAAATCTGTGGTAATTTGTTAAACAGCAGTTGATGCAAACCACTGTGGTTGTTTGTTTCAGAAACTAAACAAGACTTTTAATAAAAGCAATTGGGGAAAAATTTTTTTCTCCAAATATTTACAGATTGAGATTGGATCATCATGACAGGAGTTTAAATGAAGCCCTGGACAGTGACTTCTGGCAGCAACACATGAAGATATAGAGAAGAACAATCTGAGATTAAAACCAACTTTCCTTCTGCTTAGGTCACAGCCACTCACATTGAGTATAACATAAATATACCGCATTTGACATGGGAACTAGTTAAGCTTGTTGTGACAGGCCTGGACTGCATTTATATAAATCAAAATAAGCTTTAAATTTGCCCAGGAGTTTATTGACATTTCTGACCCTAGGTGTATGATGAATACCAAGTTTCAATAGACTATTCAAATCTGAGTAATACTGTGAAAATGGGCGTGCCTAAATGCTACAAGTCCCCACAACTAAAAACTTTTTCATAATCTGTGTTGTGGTATATGAATAACAAGATTCTATTGAGAAATGTCTGAGTCACATCTTTGGTTTGCTCTTCAGATTGACTTGCCATATGCCCTGGGAGGCTGGCCTAATATAGACTAATTTCATAGGCTCCCTGGGCTTCCTTGCCTTCTGGCTTGGGAGTTGCAAATGAAGCTTATGGCCAAAGGAAGTAAGAAAGGTGAAGAGGTGTTCTTCCAGCTTCCTCCCAACTCCTCTAGTTCTTATTTACAACAGATTTTTACTTCTTGATTCAGATTCTGCTTCTGGGGAAATCCAACCCAGGACAGCAGGATAATCAGGGAACTGTCCTCATCTTCAGGGTGGGCCCCGATAATTGTGCTTAAACTACTACTCATAGCTAGCTGGATGCAAGCTACACCCATCAGATTCTCTTTCCTGGTAAATTGGTATTGGAGAAGAGAGGATGTTGGTCAGTGTCTACAGGAGGCTGGGGTGCCTGCATGTGAACTCGGGAGTTTTGCAAAGTCATAGTTTATCAAGTGGATAGAAGAAGCAGAGAAAGGCAGAGTGTAGGGTGGCGTGGGAGGCCAGGAGAGGAACAGAGAAGAAAATGCACCTGAGAATCAGAGAGGAGAGATGCTTTCTGTTCCAGGCTCCTTCCCTTCCTAAAGCCTTCCTTTTATCCACATCCAGCTCCTGATCAGTAAATTATGCTGATACAGGTGTAACATAGGTATAAATTCCACTTTGTGTCTTAAGTTAGCTCAGTAACTTCTTTTTTCTTCTTCTTC
This sequence comes from Neotragus moschatus, assembly GCA_006410615.1. NCBI lineage: Eukaryota > Metazoa > Chordata > Mammalia > Artiodactyla > Bovidae > Neotragus > Neotragus moschatus. The sequence goes on along the minus strand of SJYA01001908.1, from coordinate 20,164 downwards.
TTTTGGCCATATGCACAGCATGCAGGATCTTAATTCTCTGACCAAGGATTGAACCCACATCCTCTGCCCAAATTACTAGCACAGAGTTTTAACTAATGGACTACCAGGGAAGTCCCTAGCTCAAGTAACTTCTATACATACTACAAAGAGTCGGTTAATCCAGAAATCTATAAAAAAATTACACCCACACTCTCAGTGAACCAGAAAGTTCTGCTCCACTACATAGTCTGTTAGAATTTTCTGAAAGCACGGTGATTGTTAATCTCCCTACAGGTGAGTGAACAAGTCTTCAGCTACCCTCAGGCATTCACAGAAACCGACCTGAAGGCCTGGCTGTTACATAGAGCAAGATGATTGTTGTCCAAGACAACCTAGAATGGAACAATTTATTCCCTAATTACTCTCACTGGAGCAGCACCAAACTGCCCCAGATTTAGTGATATGTGGCAGGAGGAGGAAGTTGGAAGAGGTCAAACAAGCATAAGCAGGAACAGACTGACACCAATTCTGCAAGTTCCCAGCTCCCACCTGCTGCCTGCCAGGGTTTTGAATTCTCAGCCTCTCTATCTGTACTACTGGGCTACCTGTGTTTGGATGTCACAGGCAGCCCTCCATATGATGCCCTTTTGGAGGAGCACCAGTACTCTGTTCAAAATGTATCCTCTTTCTAGCAGCCTATCAGTGCTTAAACGTTTCCTTATTGACTTGTGTTTTGATTAAGATATTATTTCCAAGCTATCACTGCTAAAGTATGGATATTCTGTAAAAGTACAGAAAAAAGACTGAAAATATAGTCATTACTGATTGTGCTCTGCCATTCTGGGTAGACCATGGAGCAGCTCAGTGACCCCAGGCTTTGTGACCAGGATCCTCACTGCCGCTCCATCCCCAATCCACACAGATCTGTCCCACTGAAGTCCTGCCACCTCTCAGGAAATCTTGCATGGGCAGGGCCTAGCTCTATCTCCTCTTTTTTTCCCAGTGAGAGAATGGAATTGAATGTGGTCAGAGTGGGTAAATCCAACCTCATCCTCCACCTTATCCTGGACAAAGAAAACCTCTTTTGGGAATCCCCCGGTGGTCCAATGGTTAAGACCCTACACTTCCACTGCAGGGCACATAGGCTCAATCACTGGTGGGAGACCTAAGATGCCATATGCTGTGCAGTGCAATCAAAACAAAACAGAAATGAAACAACAACAATGAAAAACAACCTCTTTTCCCTCTCTGGGACAACCGATATAATGCCACAGTGGACCATTTCTTCTAAACTAGAGTTGGAGACTGGGGAATGTCTTATATTCCTGGTCAAAGGAACCTGGAAGCGTGTCGCTGCTGTTCAGGTAGGGAGGCAGCAGGAAGATTTCTTTTCATACTTTTTGGTGATCAGGAAAAGGATTGCACAAAAGAAAAAAACATTAAAGTATTTTAAACTTGTTTGGAATTAGATTCATTCATTTGTTGAACAGAAAAGTGCCTACTCTAGGCATTGAGAATACAAGAAACAGGCTCCTGCTTTTGTGAAACTTAGATACTAAAGGAGATGGATATCGCTCAAACAGTTACACCAAGGTAGTGTTTCCAACTATAGGTGATTTTGCCTTCAAGCGGACATCGGGGAATGTCTGGAGACATTTTTGTCACAACTGGAGGAGCTGCTACTGGCATCCAGTGATTAGAGGCTAGGAATGCTGTTGAACATCCTCTAATACAAGGAGCAACCCCTCCATAGTAAAGAATTATCTTCAACTCAAAACGTGAGTTGAAGCAATGATGAGAAATCCTGTACTAAGGCAGTTGTTTTCAAAGTGTGGTCGCTGACAGGCAGCATCAGCATTACCTGAAAACTTGTTAGAAATGCAAATTCTTAAGCCCCACCCTAAATCTACTGAATCAGAAATTCTGGGGTAGAAGCCAGCATTATGTGCTTTAAGGAGCCCTTCCAAGGAGTCTGATGCACACTGTTTGGGAAACACTGAATTAAGGAATGAGAGAATCTATCACCACAAAATGAGGCAAATTTTGTGATGGAAATAGGAAAAGGAAAAGAACTCTGGACCAGTACAACTCAAAAAGTGGTTTACCCATTCCTAGCAGCATTAGCATCATCAGAGAGCTTATTAAAAAATACAAAGCCTTGGGCTCAGCCTAGGCCCACTGAATCACGGGGAGATATGTAGGGGCTAAATCAAGAAAATCACTGGAGGCGATTCTAAGTAACTAAGACTTGACACGAGGGAAACTGGGGATCTCTGAAAAGTTCAAGTTCAGGCAATAAACATGAATGTGTCAGAGAAAAAGATTAGAGGTAGGGGAGCCAGCTGGGAGGTTAATGTGGCAGCTCCATGGGCACGTGATAGAATGAAGTACATGAGAGAAGGCCTCAGGAGGCAGAGTGCAGAGGATGTGATGGCTGATTGGATTAGGGCCTGGCAGTGTCTCAGGAATTCTTCTGATTGCAAGTAACAAAAACTCTCAAGATAGAATGGCTTTACAAAAGGAGAATTTATTCTTCTTTTATAACAAGTCTACCCTGAAGCCACTGCTACCTTTGGTTTAGTGATTTAACAATACCAAGGTTGGTGTCCCTGTGATTCTCCTGGTCTTTCCTTAATACGTGTTTCCTCATGGTCACAAGATGGTTGCTGCCTCTCCAGATATTTTGTCTTGTGTTCAGGGACAGAAGGAGGAAATAAGAAAGACAGAGTTTATTCCTTTTAACAAAAAAGCAAAAGTTTTTGCAAAACTACTTGCAGATTTCTATGTATTGGAGTGTTAGAAAGTGTTTATCATGAACATCTTCATAGCAGAGAAAGTTGGGGGGAATTGGTATTAAGCTCTGCAACCTATAGTATCTATAAGGGAGAAAGTGAGGTAGGAGACAGTGGGCCTCTGGGCCAGACACCTGGTGGTCATCAAGTGGAGTAAAACTGAGCCTTGTTCTCACCCAGTGACTCCAAGGACAAAGCTAGTGGCAAAAGCTGAACCCTGCTAAAGCAAAGAGATAAGGTGCCCACTCCTGAGGTCAAAGAAGACTTTCCATGCACAGGAAGGCTTCTTTGCAGTCAAAAATGAAGGGGGCTCCCACCACATAATAAGTGTGGGCTTGTACCCATAGGTCACTACACTGAGATCCATCTTAGCAAAAAGTTACGCATGCATCTTCGGGAGGATCCATGGACCAGTCAGGCGTGAAGAAAGAAACAAGTGGCCAAGGGTAAACAAAGACCCGGAAGGACTGTCCTATGTAAGTGATTCACACCACCTCTGTACTACACCCTTCTCCACCCAGGAGGCCCGCACTCCTCTCAGGATGTGTGTCTCTGCCTAGTGTCTGACTTACGGCACTCTTCCTCACCAGGGAGGAGGCCCATACCCTTTCTCTTTGGGTATGTATCTCTGACCTGCTTCTGAGTTCAATAAACTGTTTTCCTGTGTGCTCTCCCATACATTGTGCTGTCTCTAAAAATAAACTTCGTACCTATTGTTACAGCTTTAACCTCCTCGAAATATTCTTGCCTTCAAACAGGGGCAAGAGCCAGGGCCACTTTGCTTCTAGCCTCTAGCCCCGGTGGCCTAGTGGTGAGGACTCTTGGTTTTCATCCGGGTTCAGTTCAGTTCAGTTGCTCAGTCGTGTCCGACTCTTTGCAACCCCATGAATCACAGCACGCCAGGCCTCCCTGTCCATCACCAACTCCCAGAGTTCACTCAGACTCACACCCATGGGTAAGGAACTAAGATCTCTCTTCAGAAAGATCTCCCCACTCACTGTTCTCCCTGTGTGATCAAAAGGATTAAACTAGAATGACTCTGGCTTGAGTGAATGGAGGGACGCTAGCACCATTCCCTAGCCTAAGCAAGACATGAGAAGGAACAAATTTGGAATGAGAAGAATCAACTCTGCAGATTTCCTTTGCCAGGTAAGAACACATATTCAAAGGTCTCAGGGAGACCTTTGAATTAAGAGACCCTCTTTGAGGGTCATAATTCCATCTACCACATTGTTATTTGTCAAGGAAATAACTTTGATATTACAATTTAGAAACATTCCCAACTAATTAAGGAGGAAAGGACTTCCCTAGTGGTCCAGTGGTTAAGAGTCTGCCTGCCATTTCAGGGGACATAAGTTTGATCCCCGGTCTGAGAGGATTTTACACGACTTGGAGCAACAAAGCCTGTGTGCCACAGCTACTGAGTCCACACTCTAGAGCCCATGGGCTGCAACAACTGAACCTGAGTGCTGCAGCTACTGAAGCCTGCATCCCCTAGAGCCTGTGTACCACAGCTAGAGAGTAGTCCCTGCTCACTGCAATCAGAGAAAGCCCGCATGCAGCAACAAAGATCCAGCATGGCCAAAATAAACAAACAAACAAAAGAAGAGCTCTGTCAGTCTATAAATTTTCAAGTGATTGTAGGAATCCCTTTGGTGTTTGCATCTACCAGCTGAAATTTACAGAGTAGGCAGTGGCTGAGAAAGCACTGACTGCCTCCCAGCAACTCACCAGAAGTGCTTCTCCTTTTGGAGTTGAGAATGAATCTGGAATAGAGTTGGTGCCAGAGTAAGTGGGAAAAGAAAGTGGAGCAAGAGAAATCGGGGCAAAAAACACTCTTTCAGCCAGATGCAGAGAACAGTTGCATTGAACCTCTAAACAGGTAGAAAATTTGGCTCTGGGAGTGGAAAAAGGATGTTAAGCATTCAGTTCAGCTCAGTTGCTCAGTCGTGTCCGACTCTGCAACCCCATGAATCGCGGCACTTCAGGCCTCCTGTCTATCATCAGCTCCTGGAGTTTACTCAGATTCGCATCTATCAAGTCAGTGATGCCATCCAGCCATCTCATCGTCTGTCGTCCCCTTCTCCTGCTGCCCCCAATCCCTCCCAGCATCAGAGTCTTTTCCAATGAGTCAACTCTTCGCATGAGGTGGCCAGAGTACTGGAGTTTCAGCTTTAGCATCATTCCTTCCAAAGAAATCCCAGGGCTGATCTCCTTCAGAATGGACTGGTTGGATCTCCTTACTGTCCAAGGGACTCTCAAGAGTCTTCTCCAACACCGCAGTTCAAAAGCCTCAATTCTTCAGCGCTCAGCCTTCTTCACAGTCCAACTCTCACATCCATACATGACTACTGGAAAAATCATAGCCTTGACTAGATGGACCTTAGTCGGCAAAGTAATGTCTCTGCTTTTGAATATGCTATCTAAGTTTGGTCATAACTTTTCTTCCAAGGAGTAAGCGTCTTTTAATTTCATGGCTGCAGTCACCATCTGCAGTGATTTTGGAGCCCCTCAAAATAAAGCCTGACACTGTTTCCACTGTTTTCCCATCTATTTCCCGTGAAGTGATGGGACTGGATGCCATGATCTTCGTTTTCTGAATGTTGAGCTTTAAGCCAGCGTTTTCAATTAGTGCTGTATTTAACCCAAGGATTCATTTGTTAGTACGAGACTGATTCTCCAGAGATACTTCTTGCTTCAGTGATTTTTGGCTTTGCCAAATTTTGTTTATCTGAAGCTTCTCCCTGAGTCTGCTGTTGATCTGACCAAGTTTCCCATCCCACTCATTCTAACTCCTCTCAGTTTAGATTTAATATAGTCCCAGGTTTAAAAGAGGACTTATTAATTATTATCAAAGTTTGTGTGCTGTGCTTAGTCACTCAGTCATGTCCGACTCTTTGTGACCCCATGGACTGTAGCCTACCAGGGGGATTCTCCAGGCAAGAATACTGGAGTGGGTTGCCATGCCCTCCTCCAGAGGATCTTCCCAACCTAGAGAGTGAATCCAGGTCTCCTGCATTGCAGAACCCTGAGCCACCAGAGTACTTACCAGTCATGCTCCCTTTCCCTACCTTGGCTCTTTGCAAATAAAAGGTTGTATTTCTCCCTTCACCAGTCTACAGGAAAAGGGATATTAATTATTTTAGTTTAAACTAAGCAGATAGATTCAAAGGCCAGAGGTATTTTTAGTCTCTATACTACCATACAAGAAAACTTAGAATGCATTTTGTGCCCAACATGGCACCTTGTATTTTCCAAAGATGGTCACACTTAATAGCTCCCTTCTCCCTGGTTCTTACAAGGTAACTGATACTCCTCCCTTAAGAAGTGCAGCCTGTCTTCCCTATCCTTCAGTCTTAGTGAACATGTGACTGCGGTAGAATTGATGCTATGTGTGGCACTTAAGGCTAGATCATAAAAGATAGCCCGGCTTGGCCCAGATTCTCTTGGGATATGCATGCTTAGAACCCAGCCTCCTTGCTGTGAGGAAGCCCAGAGCCATGGACAGACCACATGTTGGTGTCCCAGCCCCAGCCCAGACCAGCTGAGGTCTCAGCCAACAAGCACTGCCAGATATGTGAGTAAGCAAACTTTCAGATAATGTTAGCCTCAAACTAAGTCACTCCCTGATGTTTGAATCTTCCCAGATGAGGCCCTAAGCATTACAGAACAAAGACAAGATATCCTTCTGTGCCCTTTCTGAATTCCTGATTCTTGGGATCCACAGTTATAATAAAATAGTGGTTATTTTCTGCTATTAAGCTTGGAGCAGGCTGTGTTGCGGTGATAGTTACCAGAACACTCAGGTTAGACACAAATGTAGAAAGATACATTCTTGCCAGCAAACACAAACACAATAACCTTAACAAGATGCCCGAACCTTACCATTTTTCCAACAGTTTATGTCCTAAAAATAACAAATGTCTCAACTTCATTAATCTAATCCAGGCTGGCCTTTCCTTCTTCCTCCAATGCAGTTCATCTTTTCCAAGAAATTGATGTGGCTGGAGCTCAATGCTGTAGAGATTTCATGAAATCTCATAGAACCCAGAAACAAATCTTATTTAAAAGAATACACTTAGTTTTTTTCTCAAAAATTATTTTTGTAAAATGTGGTTAATGGGGCAACAAAGCATGAAAGAAACTCCTTTTGGGGGGGAGATTTGAAGGGGATAGGGAAGGAACAAGAAAATAAATGCTGAGAGTGAGGTTGCAAACGATAATAACTATTCAGTAGGCAAAAATAATCCTTATTATTCCTTTTCTGAGCTTTCCTCATCCTTAGAATGCTGGTGATTACAGATCTGTTGAAACAGAGCCCCTTTCTGAAATAATTTTTGGATCCATTTTGCTAGGTTAAATCTCCCTTCCACTGTCCACCCTTGAAAAATATCTGTAGACTCTGAGTTCAGTGAGTAATTGTTTGCTGATAGTGTTTTGTGGGCTTCCCTGGTGGCACATTGGTAAAGAATCCACCAGCCCATGCAGAAGACTTGGATTCAGTCCCTGGGTGGGGAAGATTCCCTAGAGTAGAAAATGGTTTGTGAGGTTAGTTATATGGAGGAAGCCATTCATTCTTTCATTCAACAAATATTTGAGTTGCCTCTGTCCCTGGGAGGGATGATGAGGGGAGATGGTGGCTGAAATGGATATTTGTGGTGAGGCAGATGGATGACTTGATCAACCTTAAACAAAGGATGTAATTTAGTTAAGTGTTTCAGGGTGACACTAAGGAATTTATTTCTTAGAATCATTTAAACTTACCTTGTGTTATTTGAAATTCTTTTAAACAATGTGAAGTAGAGAATTGGCTTCCTTAATAAGGTCTCTTGAATAATTATATTAGATACTTTTTAATGACATTCTTTTTAAAGTCAACTACTTATTCTTTGGAATGTGACTGCTTTTTTGATGGATAGCTCAAGAAAGCAAAGGCTGGCTTATGTGTGTGGGTTGATGGATACAGACTGTGATTTCATAACAGTTTTTTAACGCTTGGCTTCACTCAAAAATTCAGCTTATGAACAGAAGAGACTGAGACAGCTGATGATGGAAATCCTCTGACATTCCCTAAACCACGATACTGACACTGCTACCTCGTCCCTGCAGCCTTACACCACAGAGAGCGATCTGCAAACATGCTGAGTACTGGTTCACCACCCTTCTCTCCCTGAGCTGCTGGTGCTGCTGCTATTTCAGCAAGACAAAGGTGATGGATGGTCTTTTTGATGATGCCTAGGGACACCAAAAATTGTCCTCAAGACACACCAGCGTATCTAAGAAAGCTTCAGATTGTGTTCCATTGCTTCTATCCCAAGCAGTGGTCAGAATTGCAGGAATATTAACTGATCCAGTCCACATAACAATTATAAAGCATAAATTATATTATTGCATCTCATTTAAAGATAAGGAAGCTGAAGCACAGATAGGTTAAGTAACTTGTCCGAGATCCCAGTGAACAGAAAAGTCAGGATTTGAACCCTAAACTCTGGCTCCAGAGTCCAAGCTCCTAGTCATTACACAATGATGCTATTAAGAGTTCATGCCCTTCTTTATTTAAAAACAAAAGCATATCCCTAAACAAAACTCCTAAGAGGCCAAATTGCTGATGCATTTGGTCTTTCTTCTAGATCCATCCATCCAGTAATTGATAGGAACAACACTTCTAGCCTCTTGCAGTTATTTTTACACAACATTTTAAAATATACTGTTTTGGAGAGTCCACTTTTGCAAAGGATACATTTATGACTAGCAGATAGCAGGATCTGATTTGCACAACATTTTCCAGTGAAACAGTCAGTTTTCAGAAGTCGCCAGGGCTTCTAAAACAAAACCTGGGACAATGTTCATAATGGAAATGTGCAGAGGCCAGGAAATGGCTAAACAACTTCTCACGATCATCTGAAGCAAACTGTGAGGACTCAACCGATCATTCACACATATGCTCTCATTCCATCATATCTCTATAACTCTTATACCCCCATCTTTGTGGGTGTACATTTATTGCTAAGACTAACTGGAAGTTTCAAAATAGTTATAGAGAATTCATTTATTTATATTATCAACACTAGCTGCCTTGTCTGTGGCATTCCCCTTGGAAATCTCCACCATCACCTCACTCCCCTACCCCTTACCCCCACCAACACACACACACTCACACACTCTCTCTCTCACACACACACAATGATTTATTGAGGAAAAAAATAGTCATGATGTACTATAACCTTTCCCATCAAAAGATGAAGTTTTTTGTGACTTGATTCTGGACCTAGCTATTTAACTTTCTTTGTCCAGTGTTACATGGACAGAGGAGCCTGGTAGGTTGCAGTCCATGGGGTCTCGAAGAGTCGAACACGAGTGAGTGACTTCACTTTCACTTTTCACTTTCATGCATTGGAGAAGGAAATGGCAACCCACTCCAGTGTTCTTGCCTGGAGAATCCCAGGGACGGGGGAGCCTGGTGGGCTGCCATCTATGGGGTCGCACAGAGTCGGACACGACTGAAGAGACTTAGCAGCAGCAGCACATGGCATATAGCATGCAAACAGAGGCTCGAAAAGTACATTGCAGTGGGGCTTACCTCTGGTGCCGGAAGTCTTTTTTTTTTTTTTCCTATTTTATTTTATTATGATTATTACTTTACAATATTGTATTGGTTTTGCCATACATCAGCATGAATCTGCCACGGGTGTACACGTGTTTCCAATCCTGAATCCCCCTCCCACTTCCCTCCCCATACCATCTCTCTGGGTCATCCCAGTGCACCAGCCCTAAGCATCCTGTATCCTGCATCAAACCTAGACTGGCGATTCATTTCTTATGTGATATTATACATGTTTCAATGCCATTCTCCTAAATCATCCCACCCTTGGAAGCCTCTTCTGCCATCCAGTAAACAAGCCTAGGCTAACCTTGCTAGATGATGAATAACATATGGCAAAGTCATCCAGTCACCCCAGCTGATATCAAAACAAGTACCAGACATGTGAGTGAACTGCCTTCCCTTGCTCCTCCTTCCACCCACAAACTAATCAGCCTACCAACCAGCAGGCAATTGAGTGAGGCCACCCTAGACCATCCAAGCTCAACTTAGCAGACCCAGGAAGACAAAATGTTCATTTGACTAGCAGAACTGTAAGCAAATAAAATGGTTGCTGTTTGGGAATGATTTATAAAATAGCAAAAGTTAACTGACATCCATCCCTACCCATTCACATGGCTATTTGGCTACCTGCTTTTCCTTAGAAGAGGGAATTAGACTCTACCTTTTGATGATGAGTAGCAAAGGAATTGCAGCCATTTTAAGCCATTATTATAACTTTCTGATTTTAACAGATGTTATTTAAATTACAGCTTCAAGTTGTATGGTATTTGGAGATTCAAGGTAAAGAAAATCTAAATTTAAAGAACGTTAATGACCAATAAAAATTCCCCCTCAGCCTCATATTTCCATGATCTATGGATTTTGTTCTAAACTGGCACTGGTTTGACATTGTTCGTACACTTGTGTGTCTAAGGTTGGACTCCTTCACTAGCCTAGGAAGTCTGAGAAAGCAAGTTCCATGTCCCACTGCCACACAGTGTCTCCCTGTCACCTGATAAATGTTCTTTAAATGTTTCTTGAATGAATGAGTGCATTGATTCTTAATCAAAGGTGATTTTTCCCCAAGGGGGACAATGAGAAGGTCTGGAGACATTTTTGGTTTTCACAACTGGATGAGGTGTGACTACTGGCATCTTGCATTTAAAGGCCAGGGTGCTGATAAACATCCTACAATGCACAGGGCAGCTTCGCACAACAAATAATCATCTGACTCAAAATATCAGTACCGCTGAGTTTAAGAAATGCTGGATGAACAAATAACAATGAATGAACAGGATATGAACCTGACTGTTGTCATAGCCTAGCCTATTTGGAGTCTACCCAATCCATAGATCCCCAGTCTTATATGTGTTATCCCAGTTGATTACCCCTAGTTTCTAGCTGATAACATTGGTGCCACAATGAGAGAAGAGCTGATACTAGAAACCTTTACTGGCCAGCCACCTTCTTCAGGGGTCCTCACTGTCCTCGTTCTGAAGTCAAGTGGACCTTAGGAAGCATTACTACTAACAAGGCTAGTGGAGGTGATAAAATTCCAGCTGACCATTTAAAATCCTAAAAGATGATGCTGTTGAAGTGCTGCACTCAGAATGGCAGCGGATTTGGAAAACTCAGCAGTTGCCACAGGACTGCAAAAGGTCAGGTTTCACTCCAATCCCAAAGAAGGGCAGTGCCAAAGAATGTACAAAATACTGCATAGTTTTGTTCATTTCACATGCTAGTAAGCTTATGCTCCAAATCCTTCAATCTAGGCTTTAGCAGTATGTGTACTAAGAAATTCCAGATGTATAAACTGTGTTTAGAAAAGGCAGAAGAACCAGAGATCAAATTGCCAACTTTCGTTAGACCACAGAGAAAGCAAGGGAATTCGAAAAACATCTACTTTGCTTCACTGACTACACTAAAGCCTTTGACTGTGTGGATCACAGCAAACTGGAAAATTCTTAAAGAGAGAGGAACACCAGACCACCTTACCTGTCTCCTGNGTTTTTTGTTTTTAACGCTTCTATCTATAAGTAAGATCTTACAGTATTTGTCTTTCTCTAACTCATTTCACTTAGCATAATGCCCTGAAGCTCCATATATGTTACCACAAAAGTCAGGATTTTCTTCTTTTCATGGCTGATTAATATTTCATTGTAAGTGTGTATATTTCTATAACCATTCATCCATCAATGGACTCTTGAGTTGTTTACATGTCTCAGCTATTGTAAATAATGCTGCATTGAACATGGGGTGCCAATATACTTTTGAGTCAGTGTTTTCATTCCCTTTGAATAAATATCCAAAAGTGTAATTACTGGAGCATGTGATGTAGTTCCAATTTTTAATTGTATTTTTAATATGTATTTATTTATTTATGGTGTGGGCAGTATGGCAGCAGTAGGTCTTCGTCGCAGCACACAAATCTTTGTTGTGGCATGCAGGCTTTCTAGTTGTCATGGTGCTCAGGCTTAGTTGCCCCCCAGCATATGGGATCTTAGTTCCCCAAGCGGGGCTCAAACCCATGTCCACTGCATTGACAGCATGGGGTCTTAACCACTGGACTGCCAGGGAAGTCCTCTAGTTTTTATATTTTGAGGAACCTCTACATTGGTTTTCATAGTGGCTGAATCAATTTACATTCCCACTAACAGTGCAAAAGTGTTCTCTTTTCTTCACATCCTGAAGAACACCTGTTATCTCTTGTTTTTTGATAACAGCCACTCTAACAAGTGTGAATAGTATCTCACTGTGGTTTTTATTTGCATTTCCTTGATGATTAGTGACATTGAGCATGTTTTCATGTATGACTTTAAAAAAATCTCTATTCGGGTCATCTGCCCATGTTTTAGTTGGGCTGTTTTTTTGTTGTTGTTGTTGTTGTTGTTATTGAGTTGTATCAGTTTTTTATATATTTTAAATATTAACCTTTTATCAGATATATAATTTGCAAAATGAAAAGACTGCCTTTTCATTTCGTTGATGGCTTCTTTCATTGTGCAGAAGTTTTCTAGTTTCCCTAAAGCTTTTTCAGTGATTGTCAGAGAGAAATATCTGAATGGCAAAGTTGATGAACAGGATAGAAACCAATATCAGCTTTAACCATCAAGTAATACTCAACTGCTTCTTATCCATGAGGGCCAGGCGTATACACAGTGTGAGAACTTTTCAAAAGTGATAGTGTAAGTATAGACAGTTATCCGTGGTTATGAGGTGAGAAGAATTTGAAACACTGAAGCCTAAAGATAACTTATAATGAAACACATTTTTTTTTAGAGTTTTTGTGGAGTCACTGGAACAGGAATTCTCTCTTCTTTCTCTGAGGGATAGGCCAGATCTGATGGGAGAGATTTGAGTAGCTGTGACTGAACTCATTTCCCATAGAAATCAGGATTTCTGGTAGTGTTATAACATGTTGAAAAGCACATTTTCTCACATGGTGTATCTTACTTGGATTAGTTATATCCTCTTCCTTAATATGAGAGATGAAAAGAATAAAATTTTCAAGATTTACCTTTGTAATCAATTTTGTATTGGTTTTAGTAGGTTCCTTAACATACGGTTAGTACACGCAACAAGCATCATTTTGAGCAAAAGAAGTCAGGCACAAAATTATGCCATACTGAATTTTTTCATTCATATAAAGTTTAAAAAAGGCACAATTAATCAGTAGTGACAAAAATCATAACAGCCTTTGTTGTTACCCTCTAAAATTAATTTTCCAACAACAGTTTTCCAGGGAGAACATATTTTGAACTTTCAAACTTGGTCTTGTTTCACATGCTTCTTAGTAATTGTCTTCAATTCATCTCTGAGGATGCTCTGGGGTTCCATGGGAGACTGGAGTCCTGCCTGCTGCCTCTGATGTGTTTGGTGGGTACAGTATTTCCTTGTATGGACTGGCTCTCAGTACTTGCCTCACCTATTAGGGCGGACCTATTTCCAAAGTCTCTCAAACACCCATGTACCCCACCCTGCAGTAGGAGATACTCTGACCATGAACCAGAATAGAACAACTGCTACCACAGGACTAGCAATATGGGACAACCTGCAGGCCTGAGTACCTGTGGGCATAACTTTAGATTCAATTTGCTGATTGTTAGAAACATTGTCTGATTTTGAGTGCTCCCCAAAGCAGACCTTGAGACAAGTTATTGGGATCAAGTCATTTCCTGGGTGTGACTGCAGGAAGCTCAGTACCAGAGGAGGGAGAAAAGGTAGATTAATAAGCAAGTCATAGATTAGAGCAATTTGGGCTCAATTTGCCCAGGAGCCTTCTGTGAAAGGGTGTAGAACATACCTCAGACACATCACTCTGAGGGATGGAGAAGCTTGAGGCCGGTATGTGTTGTTATAGACTGAATCTCTGTCTATAGAGATTCAAATAGCTGAGTTGACACAACATTTTAAAGCAATTATTCTCCAAAAAAAAGCTGAGTTGAATTGGAGAAGGTGATGGCACCCCACTCCAGTACTCTTGCCTGGAAAATCCCACGGACAGAGCAGCCTGGTAGGCTGCAGTCCATGGGGTTGCACAGAGTCAGACACGACTGAGCGACTTCACTTTCACTTTTCCCTTTCATGCGTTAGAGAAGGAAATGGCAACCCACTCCAGTGTTCTTGCCTGGAGAATCCCAGGGACGGGGGAGCCTGGTGGGCTGCCGTCTATGGGGTCGCACAGAGTTAGACACTACTGAAGCAACTTAGCAGCAACTCTGGGTATGGCTGTATTTGGAGATGAGGCCTTTAAGGAAATAATTAAGGTTAAATGAGGTCATAAACATGGGGATTACTAATCCTGGTAGGATTAGTGTCCTTATAAGAAAAGATACTAGAGCTCTTTCTTCTCCCTCTCTCTCTGCCCACCCTTGCTGAGGAAAGCCTATGGAGGGACATGGTAAAAGGGCAGCCATCTGCAAATCAGAAAGCAAACCCTCATCAGGAACTGAACTGGCCAGAATCTTGATCTTGGACTTGTATCATCCAGAACTGCGAGAAAACTGTTGCCTGTTTTTTAAGCCATCCACTCTTTTGTTACTATTTTGTATGACAGCCTGAGGAGACTAAGGCCTGGGCTATTTTCCATTCTTAATGGCTGATGGTCACCCTTGAAGGCGCTGCAGTTGGCTTGAGGTAGAAAGATTCTCAGCACACACAGAACTTTCTGCCTTGGCAGCAAGTGAACTTTAAGGTGAACCATGGGTCTATGCCAAGTCCGGACGTATCTGCTATACCATTGTTTCCAATCTTTGACTTAAATAACACACTGCTGCATTGACTATTTTTGTACATATGCTATGTTACACACGTTGAAGAATAAACTAGGACTATAAATTTGCTTGGGCTTCCTTCATAGCTCAGTTGGTAAAGAATCTGCCTGCAGTGCAGAAGACCCAGGTTCAATCCCTGGGTCAGGAAGATCCCCTGGAGAAGGAAATGGCAACCCACTCCAGTATTCTTGCCTGGAGAATCCCATGGACAGCAGAGCCTGGCAGGCTGCAGTCCATGGGGTCGCAAGAGTCGGACACGACTTAGTGACTAAACCAAACCATAAATTTGCTCATTCGATGGTATGGGCATTATAAATTGCTGTCAGTTCAGTTCAGTCGCTCAGTTGTGTCCG